>JAYMSW010005345.1:0-10113 GCA_036897725.1 Erodium texanum
TTTAATGGGTTCTTGCGTTCTTGTAATGCTGATGAAGGCCGAGGATGTTTATGTGATGAATGTAGGTGATAGTAGAGCAGTTCTGGCCCAAAAGGCTGATGCTGATTATGGGTTGGGGAAGATTAATCATGACTTGGAGAGGATCAATGAGGAGTGGCAGAATGATTCGGATTGTGAAAGATCAAGCCCATCTCCTAGTTTGAATGCTGTTCAGCTCACCAAGGATCACAGTACCAGTTTAGACGAGGTAAAACAAAAACTGATTATGAATCGAGAAGATTACGCTCGATTAGTGTTTGCTTTGTTTGATATCTTGTTTCAATTTCAGGAGGTTCTGAGGATAAAAGCAGAACATCCTGAAGATGTTGGTGCAGTGATGAATGACCGAGTCAAAGGTTCTTTGAAGGTCACTCGAGCTTTTGGTGCTGGTTTCCTCAAACAGGTATGCCTAAAGAACCTTCTTCCTTGAACAATCTGTTGGATGTGTATGTATCTTTCGTTAATCCATAGATACTTATGATTGTTTTGGCATTTGTTACTCATTGATCTTGATACTCATGCAGCCAAAATGGAACAATGCACTTCTAGAGATGTTCAGAATTGACTATCTAGGAACTGCTCCATACATCACATGCAATCCATCTCTCTACCACCACAGATTAGGCCCAAAAGATAGGTTCTTGATACTATCCTCAGATGGGTTGTACCAATACTTCACAAATGAACAAGCTGTTTCTGAAGTTGAGCTATTCATTGATCTTCAACCTGAAGGAGATCCGGCACAGCACCTTGTTGAGCAAGTGATTTATCGTGCAGCTGATAAAGCTGGTATGCCAAAAAATCATGTTCTTGTATCATATTTGTTTTTAATCATGGAAAAAAAAAATACTAAATACTATGAACATGTCCTTTTGTGAATCCTAGGTATGGACTTTCATGAGTTGCTTGATATTCCTCAAGGAGATCGGCGCCGCTACCATGATGATGTTTCCATCATTGTAATCTCTTTAGAGGGAAGGATATGGAGATCATGTGTATAAACAAGAAAATACAAGTAGATGTAAAGCTGTAATGGAAAAGTTGTAATTTAATAACATTTTTGCCCCAAATGGTGTTCTTCTTCAATGACACTCAACTCCGATCCATATATGACCCAGTTTAAGGTTGTGCCTTTGGTACTCAATTCATGAGTCCAGTTACGATTCATGCAAGAAAAATGTCAGACTGTCCATTTTCCTCAGAAAAAGATGGCAATTTACAAGAACATAAATGATAAAGAGCACAAGAAAGCTTCAATTCTGCCATAAATTAGAGTGATGCAAAAGGAAATGCAGTCAACTCTATAGTAAAGAGCTTTGGCTATTTTCCAAATTAAATGGGTTTTGAAGTGGGTGAGGCCATAAATAAAATCATTATAGTAAACCAAAAGGAGAAAATAAAGCAGGTGCAGAAGTTCATCACAGCTCTGCAATATTAAATTTAGTGTACCATCAATGATGCTACGTGCAATGGCTAAGCTGACCCTATTGGACTTGCAGTGCCATTATCATAACTCTCTCTTCCAACTTCCATGTTCTAACAGCTAACTACTTGTGCTTGAGGAGGTTGAGAATAGTAAATGCAAAACAGTATAAGAGATTTAAATGGAAGATTATGATATGGGGTAGTTTCAGTTTTGTAAACCAGAAGATTATGATATGGGGTAGTTTCAGTTTTGTAAACCAGACGTGAATGACTTGTCTTTCTGCATATTGATCATCACCATGTGAAACACAAGGACAAAGATCAGCTATTGTTTGAGCCAGCCATCAGCAACAGCAACATTACAGGCTGACATTTTTTGTAAACCAAGATCGATCGGTCAATTTGGACCTGTCCCTACAGGTTGCTTCTTTGTCACGGCAACCTAAAAATTCTAGTCGGTCCAAATGAGAACAAAAACTTCGAATTTTTTTAACCTCCTTGCCCTCAAGTTTGGGGCTGATTAGGTTCAACCAATAGGGCAAGGCCAAAGAGACATTGATGCAAGTGCTGTTAGTTGTAATCAGTGGGGTAAATGTCAGGGCGGAACTAGAGGTATAATTTAAGGTATATCATTAACAATTTGATTGTTGAATCACAAATTTTTTGATTTGTTGTAAGAGTTCGAAGCTAAAAAAGAGCATTTTAAAATACAAAATAAGGTTAAACATGCAGTACAGATTTAAATGACCGTAATTTTTTCATACAAACTTTGATTTAAATCCGTAAAATATCAAATCAAAAATAATCGAGAGTTCTACAATATTATGAAACTTCCGGAACAAGGGTATGATGTGGCGTATCTTATATCCCTCCAAATCTGCCCCGGATCAGTGTGTGTTCTGGACACCGGCGCCAGAACAATACAAGGCCAGCGAACTTGTCTCCCCCGCACTAGTGCTCAACATATTTGTGGATGAAGTCAAGAGAGAGAGAGACGTGTGTCGCCTTCTCTATGTTGGCACCGCTACTCGGCATCGCCTCCCCGTAGAGGTGCGATGCCGGGCCAACACCGGTGCCAGCACGGTGCCGAGCTGCCGAAATCTCAACACCACACCACTCGGCACCGACCCGTTGGTCTTGCCTATACTAACAAGGGCTAGGGTCGAAATAATTGGTTTAAAAGCTCAAATTAGTGAGTAGAGATCTAAACTTACTGTTTAAACTGATGTTTGATCCTATATTTCATTGTAAAAAGTCCGGTTGGTTTCGGGAAGGAAAAAAAGAAGAAGAAGATATTTCTATCTTGATGATCTCTTCAGCATTGGAGAATACACATTTTGTCACACACATTACCCATCTTGAATGCATATATTTGCTTGCAAGAACTTGTGGGTGGGGAGGGAAAAAAAATGTACCAAACACATCAAATATTGTATATAGAAAAGACATTAGGATCCTTAAAATTGCATATTATTAATGAACAGACAAAACCTAGGACCATGAAAAGAATCAACTCTCAAGTGCATTCTTATTCATTGCGTCTCCAATATGTAGTATATGAGTAAAACATGCAGGCTGAAATTGCCTTGCCCTCCAAAGGAAACCAAAAAAAATATAAACACATTGGCGTATTCCAACTCTTGTGCTGGGCGCATTTAAAAGCACTTCCTGTGGACAATAGAGGGCCCAGATTCATCATACTCTGCCTTTGCAATCCACATCTGCAATCAAAATAACACAGTTTCACTATGATACTGAAACATACGCTAAACAAACGATGAATTTGAATTTTGCTTGTTAATTGTTATACCTGTTGGAAAGTGCTGAGAGAGGCTAAAATGGAGCCCCCAATCCACACACTGTACTTCCTCTCAGGAGGAGCCACCACCTTGATCTTCATGCTGCTCGGGGCCAAAGCGGTGATCTCCTTGCTCATCCTATCACCAATTCCAGCAAACATGGTCGTTCCACCACTCAACACAATGTTTCCATACAAGTCCTTCCTAATATCCACATCACACTTCATGATAGAGTTGTATGTAGTTTCATGAATCCCCGCAGCTTCCATCCCAATCATGGATGGCTGGAAAAGAACCTCTGGGCACCTGAAACGCTCTGAGCCTATGGTGATCACTTGCCCATCGGGCAACTCGTAGCTCTTCTCCACTGAAGAACTGGTCTTCGAAGTTTCTAGCTCTTGCTCGAAGTCAAGGGCAATGTACGCTAGCTTCTCTTTCATGTCCCTCACAATTTCCCTCTCAGCTGAGGTTGTGAATGAGTATCCTCGTTCAGTTAGGATTTTCATCAGGGCATCGGTGAGATCACGTCCTGCAAGGTCCAGACGGAGAATGGCATGTGGTAGAGCGTACCCCTCATAGATTGGGACAGTGTGACTCACACCATCTCCGGAGTCCAGAACAATACCTACAGAAAATTGAAAGATCAGAACTTAGCAGTCCATTCGTCAGTAAAATCTCATACATATGGGATAATTGTGAAAAAGTAACCTGAACTATTCATTTTCTTTTTCTTCCAATTATCATAGAAGAGGGCTACGATGTACAAAAAGTGCATACCTCAAGATACTTATCCCTACATAAATTCTAGCAAGCACTATTATCTTCAGATCCAGTAACTTTATTATCCCAAAATGGCAACAATAATTTGGACTCTTTTCATAAGAAATGTCAAGAGATCAACTTACCAGTTGTACGACCACTGGCATACAGGGACAGCACAGCCTGGATGGCAACATACATAGCAGGAGTGTTAAAGGTCTCAAACATGATCTGGGTCATCTTCTCACGATTGGCCTTTGGATTAAGAGGTGCTTCAGTAAGTAAAACTGGATGTTCTTCTGGGGCCACACGGAGCTCATTGTAGAAGGTATGATGCCATATTTTCTCCATGTCATCCCAATTGTTCACAATGCCATGTTCAATTGGGTATTTCAGAGTTAAGATACCACGCTTGGATTGGGCCTCGTCTCCAACATAAGCGTCTTTTTGCCCCATGCCAACCATCACACCAGTGTGACGTGGGCGGCCCACAATACTAGGAAACACAGCCCTTGGAGCATCATCTCCAGCAAATCCAGCCTGAGAGTGGACTCAATTGACAGTTTCATTACAGAATGCAACAATGTGTGTTTTTCAGAAAAAAAATCTAGACAAATATTATCCTAAAACAAATCAAAGTTAAGAATTATACTGACCTTAACCATTCCTGTTCCATTATCACAGACGAGTGGCTGAATATCCTCACCATCATCTGCCATCTTATATTACTAGCTGCAAAAATTACAAATTAAGCTGAATCGACCATATTATAAGATAGAGAGCAACAGAGAAATGAAATAACTGAAAATTAAGCATCCTCTATCGTGTTTTAAATTTCCTTTAACCATCTTGTGAGTTCTAATCATCTATTAAACAATAAAAAAAACAATGCCAATGATTAAATGGTAAAGAACACTGTCATGATCTTATCAAGAATGGTGATTCATCAGACACGGTATATATGAATACAATTATTGAACGAAGTACTACCTATAATCCCCATTACCAAATGCTTCTCAAGTACACTCTAATTAAAATATACCATGCAAACCTTAATTAGGATTATTAAAATCAAAAGGTTAATTGAATACAAAAAAGTTACATACCACTGAAAATAAAAATACATTCTCCATGTGCATCAATAGTTAGCTATATATTATTAGAACAAGACACCCCATATACATATACATATACAATACAATACTAGATCCAAATCCTATCCCAGAAATATAATGCAAAAAAAAGAAGAATTAGGTCACAATATATGTAAACTCGTAATGTCACAGTGCAATGATTTGAAAAGGACAGATCAATCATTCTAAAATGACCCATAATTTCTAACAATCCCATGATTATAACAGATCCATCACCATCACCAAAATCAATGTAAAAAGGGATACAACAACAGAGTCTCGGTTCGATTCACACAAAAAAAAATGAAAATCAGGAGTGCAGAATTTCTCACATTTTCTCAAAAAAGTGAAAATCAGGAGTGCAGAATTTCTCACATTTTCTCGGGAACCAAACAGAATGCAACAGAGTCAGTAATTACCTCGCCGGTTGGAATTTTCAAATGGGAAGCGAAATGAAAATGAAACTCCGAATCCGAATCAAATTCGCTATATAAATGAAGTCTGCCCTAACATTTTTGTGTCCATTTTCTTTGACCCTACTGGATTGAAGGCCGTGGGGACACGTGTCCTCTTGGCGTGGATGGGAAAATACTACGAAAATACCGTGCAATCCATCATGTTTCTGAAGAATCGGGCATGGGAAGACTAGTCAAGAGTTGCAAGGCCCAATGAGACTGGCGTGAAATGGGCCGCCTCTTAGTTAATGGGCTTAGCCGTTTGGATAATCATTTTTACACATAGCGTCACCGTGGTGGAGATCTTGAGTCAAATTGTTGCAGATATGATTATGCCAAATAATCAAATTAACAATCATGTATTTAAAGAAGGCACGCGACACTGAGAGTGCTAATGGTGAATTTAGCACATCTGACATTTATAACGGGATCTCCACTCAAGTGACTTTGTCAATTGACAATATGAGTTCAACTTGATCATAATTTGACTGGTTTGTTCTATCTAATATAGTCCGGTAACATTTTAGAAAGATATAAATTTAAATGCAAGTTCATAGAGGGAAATTTAACGATATGTGCTTAATGATATGAGATATTTGATTTATATGTACTTATGATTTAAAGTTTGAAATCCATGCTTTCAAAATATTTTAAGACAAAAATACATTTATTACTAAATAACATCAAAAATAAATTGCATATAGTAAGGCTTGAACTATGGTTGTTCAAAATAAAACACATATATTAAAACTCTTTATTATTCACTAGCCTATTTTATTATACTGATGCACTATCAAACACCTGAAAAACTTGTTTGCATAGAAATTTATTAATGACATGATTTTCGTAAAATTTGATGACATATTAATAGTGACGGAGACAACGTTTTTAATGAGAGGCAAAATTAATGATTTTTTTTCGTAATAGAAATGACGTAAAATATATGCGAAATAATATTAAAAATACTAGCATCACATAAAAAGATATATATTTTTAACTATTTGTTACAAATCGTAATGTTAAGATTCATATTTTGAAAGTGTTGTCAAACATTTTCATTGTCAAGAAAAAAATCAATCTATATGATCATAATATCACTAATATATTGATTTTCCGTTCATTTTTCAAACGAGCTTGATGATATTCATAGTAGAAAATACTTTCTTCATAAGTGTTGTGATGTCGAGATTTCAACTAACTCGAAAATAATTACTCAAGCTCGAATTCGGCTCGACTTAATTCTCTCCGTTTAGTATTTTAGTTTATAAATATTCGATAAATAATAAAAAATAAATTTTATATTTAGTTTAATTAATATTAAACGAGACTACTCTCGTACTTTGAAAGATTCAATTTCAGCTCGACTCGTTTATTAAACATGTCATATTTTTAGTTTAATTTGGGTGTTTGATACTGCATCAGTATAATAAAATGAACTAATAAATAATAAAGAGTTGTTAAACATAGAAGTAAGTTGGTGTAGATGATTAAGTTATTGTCTTAAATTTTTAGAAAAATATAGATTTTAAATTTTAAAACACGCTAGCATATAAATCAAATATATTACTTTTTGCAAGTATAAAATATAAAATTTCCCTTATTAGACTTATGTCAAAATGTAGGCCGAAATAAATTTAAAATTGGGATCATAATTTAGCTTGGATTTTAATATGTAACTATTGACTTGTTTGATTTGATTTTGAAGAGGCTATGATGTAAAACTTGCCGTTGATATTAGTATTACTGTTTATTTTTGAAAGTCGAACTATAGGTTAAGCTCTATGTGTAATATTCTGATCCTGTCTTAAGTTAGTTGTTGAGCTCTCAAGGTATCTCTAACCTAATACTCATTTTTATATAGAATTTACAGTCAAATGGTGTAGATTTCATATCAAAAAGATGGTTGATTCTAATACATGCACCAAATGCTATATCAAAACATTATTTTTAATTGTATAATAGTAAAATGATTAATAAAAAAAATAAAAAATAATGTTTCCTCCAATCACAATTGGAGAATCACTTAAATGTCATCATTATTTTTGGAGGAACACTATTCATCATCACCAAATTTGAAGAAACACTATTCATTTTTACCAAATTTGAAGACATGATGGTATGGGTTGTATTGAAAATTGTCACATACACCAAATATTTTGGTGTTTTTGCAGTGGGTTGGAGATGCTCTCAATAATATGTTGCATCGTTTGATATGTGGTGTCTATAATTATGAATGCTGCGAAGGTTTCAGAGATTGATGATTTCTCATTGATATTGTGAGATATATATATGGGTTACAAAAATGGGAATGATAACTGTTGTACATGATAGAGGTTAGTTTAAATGTGTGTTGATCTAATTGTACAAGATAAACTCTATCTAATATCCCCTGGCAAGCTCAAGGATGGTGTTCAGACTTGAAGCTTGGAGCACAAGTCGGAGAAGGCCATGGTGTTGAGTGACTTGGTGAAGACATCTACTAGCTGATCGGCAGCAACCACATCACAGACCCATAGAAGGCCAACTCTCAATAATATGTTGCATTGTCTGATACATGGTGTTTATAATTATGAACGTTGTGATGGTTTCAGAGATTGATGATTTCTCATTGATGTTGTGAGATGTATATATGGGTTACAAAGATGGACATGATAAGTGTTGTACATGATAGAGGTTAGTTTAAATGTGTGTTGATCTAGTTGTACAAGATAAACTATATCTAATATCTCGCGGCAAGCTCAAGGATGGTGTCCGGACTTGAAGCTTGGAGCACATGTCGGAGAAGGCCATGGTGCTGAATGGCTTGGTGAAGACATCTGCTAGCTGATCGGCAGCAACCACATGACAAACCCGAATAAGGCCAACTTCCACTCTTTCCCATACGAATAGTAATCAAGGTGAATATGTTTGGACCTTGAGTCGATGATTGGATTTGCTGACATGAACATAGCTCCCAGATTATCACAAAGCAGTTTCGGTGGTTGGGGTAAAGCAACACCGAGTTTGGAAAGCAATTGCTCAATCCAAACAAGTTCTGGAGTTGTGTAGGCTAGGGCACGAAACTCTGCTTCAGTGCTACTTCGTGTTACTACTCTTTGCTTGCGAGAGGTCCAACTGATGAGATTAGAGCCCAAGAAGACAGCAAAACCATATTGGGAGCGAAGGTCATCAGGGTCTGACATCCATCCGGCATCGGAGTAAGCACGCAGGTCCATAGAAGATGATGCATATAAGGAGAAACCGTGGTCTAGAGTACCTTTTAAATACCTGAGAATTCATTTTATTGCAGACCAATGGCTTGTGAAGGTGATTGCATGTATCACACTCTGTTCACAACAGAGGAGATTTCAGGTCTAGTGATTGTTATATACTGTAGTGCTTCGACTGTTTGTCTGTATAGCTTCGGATTGTCAAAGGTGATGCCAGAATTTGGTGAGCTTGGATGAGGAGTCTGCCGGAGTCGAGATAGGTTTTGCATCTGCCATACCACTTCGCTTTAGAACATCCTTGATATACTTGGTTTGAGAAAGGAGCAGACCACATTTTTCTTTGATGACTTCAACCTCAAGGAAAAAGTGCAAATTACCGATATCTTTGAGAGAGAATGTCTTGTTCAGGACCTCAACAAATTAAGCCAATGTCGATCAGCTGCTGCTAGTAAGTATTACGTCATCCACGTATATGAGGATATACATTGTGATTGAGGTTGACTGCAGGACGAATAGGGATTTGTTGGAATGACATGCTCAAAACCCTTTGGAGATAAGAAACGGCCGGAGCTTAACAGACCATGCACTTAGAGCCCATTTCAGTCCATAGAGTGCTTTATGTAGCTTGCACATGTGATCGGGTCTTAGGTGGTTGTTCCATGAGTACAACCTCTTTTAGCTCCACATTTAAAAGTGCATTGTTAATGTCAAGTTGCTTAAGGGGCCATCCATTTTTCAAGGCAAGAGAGAGCATTACACGAACAGTGGTAGGCTTGATGACCGGGCTCAAAGTATCAAAGTACTCTACTCCTTCTTCTTGGTGAAATTCTTTTTGCCACAAGCCTTGCTTTGTACCTTCAATGGAGCCATCTGCTTTTTTTTTGACCCTGTAAACCCACTTACAACCAACAAGGTTAGATTCATTGGACCGTGGCACTAGTGACCAAGTATTATTACCCATTGTTCAAACGCTAGCCGCGGCTCACCCCAGGACTTAATTCCGATGATCCATTAAATTGGATAAGCGTCCACGCAAGGGTTCATATGCCACGACCATACGCACACAGAACTGTTCATGGTCGACCAAGTAGTATAGTTTAAGTGGCACCCTAAATTAGGGCTGTCACCACCTAATCTAATTTTATATTTACGGGCATTAGATGAAAGGATTGTATGGATCGAAATGTATAAAAGCGGTTGAAGGGCACGGTGATTATGGCGCCGTGGTATTGAGTGTTGGAGAGAAAGGGGCTCGAAAACAACGACCAAGGGGCACTTCATGTGCCGCCCGCTT
>JAYMSW010005346.1:0-10113 GCA_036897725.1 Erodium texanum
GAGAAGCTAGACCCCCCCTTAGCCTCTCTTGGCTTCGTACGAAGTCCTTTGGAGCATGTTGTTTATACACGAGGAACAAGGTTGGAAACTCTGATTATAGGAGTTTATGTTGATGACTTGATCATCACGGGCTCAAAGGTGGAGGAGATGAAGAAGGAACTTAGTATGACCGATCTTGGCTTACTCAGCTATTATTTGGGGATAGAAGTAAAGCAAACTGATGATGCAATACTCTTGTGTCCATTGAGTTATGCAGAAAGAGTTTTGAGGATTATTGGACTTGAGAATTGTAATCCTTGCTCAGTACCCATGGAGACGAAGCTAAGGCTAAGTAAAGTAAGTGAGGAGGAACCAGAGGACACCACATTATATAGAAGCCTAGTAGGAAGTCTACGATACTTGGTCAACACAAGACTGGACATTGGTTTCAATGTGGGAATGGTGAGCAGGTATATGGAGTCACCCACAACTCAACATTTTGGAGCCGTCAAACACATCCGCAGGTATTTGTGAGGCAGAACTAAGTATGGCCTCTGTTACCAGAAGAGAGACAATGTCAAACAGAGCATCACTGGGTATAGTGACCTCACTGGAGACTTTGATGACCGGAAAAGTACCACAGGAGTTGTGTTTTACGTGGGAGACAATCTTGTAACTTGGCCCTCGCAAAAACAGAGGATCGTGACACTCTCATCTTGCGAGGCAGAATACATCGCAACCACTACTGCAACATGTCAAGGAATTTGGCTCGCAAGGTTAAAAGTTGAGATCATGTGAGAAGAGATCGAGGTAGTTCAAGTGAAGGTAGACAATAAGTTGGCAATCTCTCTTTGTAAAAGTCCAGTTCACCACGACAAAAGCAAGCACATAGATACGAGGTATCACTTTATTCGAATATGTGTTGAAGAAGGCACAGTGGAGACCGACTTCGTGAGATCTAAAGATCAGCTTGCAGACAATCTCACAAAGTCACTAGGACGTGCAAAATTTACTGAGATGAGAGTTAAGCTTGGGATTGAGGACTGGGAGTCAAGATCAGGGGAGTGAATGTTGGCTGATCTTGTCTTCCTTTTTTTGAAAGTGCAATAAGTGAGTGTCTTGGTGAGCAAGGCATTTTTTCAATTTCCTCATTTATGGTTTGCAACATTTTTCATTTATAGCTTATTTTGATTTCAAGGGATTTAATGTCTTGAACGTTTTTTTTTAGTGTAACGGTTGTGTAATCACTACCTTATAAATAAGTGATTCCAATAATAGAAAAGATGAGTGGAGTTATCATCCAAACTTGTTGTGTGATCTAACCTATTCCTTTTGTGAGTGTTTTTTCTATTCTCTGCAACTACACCCATTTGGTCAAGTATATTGATATTTTAAAAAAAGAACTCCGAAAACAACATACAAATTCCTTAAATTCAATGTAATTTTTGCACAAGTTACATCTTCGGACATAAAATTCAAAATATTACAAGAACGAAATGAAACAATTACTATAACACCGTCAGCTTCTTGCGACCAAAACTAGAAATTCAATGACAATCTATCAGTATTTAAGTGGAAATGAATATACATTTCTATTTCCAGTCCATATAACTCAGATTATACCTTGAAATTCTAAATTTACACAAGAAATATGTAGAGGAAGAACAATCACTTTCTTCTCGATCATTTCATGTGTCGAAGCCAACTTGAAATGCAGTAATCCCGACATAGCGTACACGTATTAATTAGAAGCATATATCCAACAGGCAACAACAACACAGAGCAGCCAAACTGATACAAATTCAACATATGTAATGTGTTAATATGCAATATTGTTGATTTTAATTAATAGTAGACTGAGTTGGCACTATGAAAAACAATTACTTCATTTCAACAATAATGATGTTAAAATAATGAAAGTGACAATTTGAAAAGGAAATAATAATTTTAGATGCCCTAAAAATGAAATCAACTCAATGTATATATATAGCCATCGAAATCATAGGGTCACTAACTAACAAATAACAATCCTCGGACACGTGATTCATTCTAGAGAGGGACACACACGTACCAGCCTTCCAAGCAACCGCCGCTACTTTGTTGTTGTTGTTGAGGGGGTGGTGGCGCGTACTGAGGCGCGTACTGCGGGGGATAGGTTTGGGGAGGATATCCCGTTGGTGGATAACCGTATCCTTGCGGAGGGTATCCTGCCGGTGGATAACCGTATCCTTGCTGAGGGTATCCTGGTGGCGGATAAACGTCTTTGGAATGTTCCTCCGGTGGATACCCTTTTTAAATAAAAATATCCCAAAACTCGAATTTAAATTTTTTAAAAAATAACAATAGAATCACTCTATTTCATCTAAAAATTATTTTGTAAAAGAAAGCGGCGGCTGGGGATTACCTTGTGGAGGAGGGACACCAATAGGAGGTTGTTGCTGGTCGTAGTGACTCATTTTATAGCGAATAGACGACAATGATGGAAGGAGAGAGTTAGGGTGGCGGCGGCGGCGCGTAGAGAAGAGTCGACTTCGTGGACTTGGAGAGATCCGGCAATAGAAACGGGAAATGGTTTTATTTAATTTTTGTTGATGAACCTGTAATCAGTTACATATTGCTTTCTGGTTTCGTGCTACTCGAAGGAGGTGGCGACACGTGGTTGAGATGAACGGCGGTGATGAGTTGTTGCTATTTTGGTTGCTACGGAGGTTTCCATTTTTGGAGTCGCGAATTTGTGTGGTCCCCTACGAAAGAGGAAAGGAGTTACTAAACTCACCGGTAGATATGTAAAACCAAATATCGGACCGCTTCAGCCCAAATTCAAGCTGAGGTACGGCCCTGGAAACACACTGCATAACCTAACGTTTGGCCTTTTTGATGCATGGCATGGTTTAAGTCCAATTAAACAGATAGTTACATAGAAAAATAAAATTTCTCTCTTTATTATAACAAATGATTTTTCTTTAAAATTATTGAGGATATATTTGATTACACCTCACCTAGTTTTAAAATGTACTGAATAGATATAATTATTTCGATCAATAAAATCATTATGGATTTTGTTACACAATGTATTACTGCCAACTATAAATGAGTCTCAATCAAACTGTTTAAATTAAGATTCATAAGGTCAATACCTAAGTATATAGCATGTTTTAAAATATATATATATATATAAGTATGAGCTACTAACACTAAAAGTTATTTGTTGATGACCAACACTACCAACCCAAAAGAAAGGGTTGTTGATGGGTTTATGGAACTTCCTTTGATCATATTCCTTAAAACAATTATAAAAGTTCCACTATTGGGCATCCTGTTTTTTCCGGGAAGGGCAGTATGGTCATTTTGGGAACTCTGATGCAACCTGTGATCATATAGTCATGAATCATGATGGCTTATGTCAGAACAGAAGGAATTGCAATTCCCTCCACTAAAAGAATGGGTTTTCTTAGCAATTTTCTTTGAAAAATGGCTGAGCATTAAAAATAGATAAGAGGATGGGTCCATAGTTGGCCAACAAAAACATTGGGTTAGTCGCCAAAGTTTAACCATTAACATAATCATTTACAACTTGATCCAACAATTTGTCTCACCTCTACTTCTTCCTACCTTTCTTCTCAAAATGTATTTATCATTTTATTATGCTTCAATAACTTAACGTCTCGGGGGTATAAATGTAATTTTAGCAAAGGAATGGCGTGGCACGTGAGAGAGATACGGTTGCGGTTGCAGGTGCCTGTCAAACTCAAACATCAAGGGGACAGCAACGTTCTCTGTCGCAGATCACAACTCGAATAGTGTCCTTATCACTGTCATTTTATTTTACTTCAAATATGGTATGGTTATTTTTCATATACGCGTTAACGTTGAATTGAATCCGCAAGGTAGGTAACTTCCGCTAAGAATCAACACACGAACTATGTTTTTCATAGCTAATTTCTTGAAAATATTTTAGGTAAAAACAAAACATAGCATTATGTAAAACAAGCTACCAGATGAGTTTCGTAATGACCCATTTTAATCTTAATCCAATTGCCATCTTCCACATTGTTCTTAATTATTTCTATTTTTTATGTTCTTGTTGTAATCCAAAATTGAAAAATTAATCCGTTTTTTTGCAACATAATCAAAATAGAAGACATGGGATAGTTGTTCCAACCATAATAATAAAATAAAATAAAAAGGCTTAATCTCACATCAAACTTAGAATTAATGCAACTTAAATCAAGTAAAAAATAATAATATGAATTTGAGTCAAATTGTAAACCTTTTATGATAGTAGCATTATGTTGGGGTGAGGTCGCAGATAGGCACAACGGCGGCACCAAACGTGCTTTATCTCTCCTCTCCTCTGCCCAATCGTACGTACAATTTGTTTTTAGAGAGAGAAAAATAAAAATTGCTAGTACTGTCTTGTCCTTTGTGCCATATAAGCTGCTGCACCATCACGCCCTCCACACCATTCCATTTCTTCTCTTCTCTCCCTCTATATATTTCTCTGCTTGCTTCTCAGTTGTTGCTTTAGCTCGAGAAATTGAAACCCAGATAGCATTTTGGTTTGAGATAGAGGAAGACAATGCCTCCCAAGGTGGATGAGTTCGTGCCTCACCCGGTGAAGGAGCAGCTTCCCGGTGTTGATTTCTGCATCAACAGCTGTCCTATTTGGCGTAAGTGTTCTCTCTCTTTCTCCTCAACATTGCCTAATGATATTTTTCACTCTGTATTTTTCGTGATCTCCTGTTGTGTCTCTGTTTCATTGAGATATTTGATGTCTTAAGTTTGTTCTATGCACAAGAGTATTACAGTGGTTACCTTCTTTCTGGGTTTGGTTTGGAATTGCTTCAGATTGGTTTTCTGTGACGTTCGTGTCTGTTTGGTTGCTGAGAAAGTTTTACTTGATAGGAAAGGAAGGGGCACAAAATGTTGGGTTTTGATTATACGCAGGACATGTTGGAATTTCTTTCTTCTCTGTTCTTGTCGCGATTCCCACTTTTGTCTCTGTTATGTGCTTTAATGGTTAGAGAGTAGCTTGTTTACCTTTCCTCTGTTTTTTGTGTCTCTTGCTTCGTTTTGGGCTGTAACGGAAGATACTATCTTTGTAACCAACCAGTGAGACGCACTCATATGCAATTTGATCATATGTTTCTCTGTTTGGTCGCTGAGAAAATTTTAGTCCTTATGAAAGAAGGAGCAGAACGTGTGTTGTGTTGCTATTGAGAAATTGATAATGCGCAGGGAAAAGTTTTTGAAAACAAAACTCTCAGTACTACCTTAACTCACCAAACCTCTTTGTTTAGTTGCTAGTAATGGTGACGTCCTTTAGTTTTGATGGCGTTTGGATGATTTTGAAGACCACTGTCCTGTTTGGTTGCTAAGAAAATTTTAGTTGCTAAAAAGTAAACAGCTCAGAATGTTGGTTGGTTTTATGAAATTGCTGCTCTACATACAGGAAAAGCACTTCTGTTTGAAATTCTACTGTAAATCCACTCAGTACTTTTGTTTGCTCCTCCTTGTTTTCTCAGATTTTACCTCTTTCCCTCACTTTCTGAGCATCCAAACAGATCAACCATTGACTCAGTTTCTCCAAATTGTAGATAAATGAGATACTGATATTAACATATGATCTTCGAATGTAGAGAACTATTGCTAAAACTTGTATCTTTAATGGCAGCTGAATCTCTAATCCTGGGGTTCCAACACTACTTGGTGATGCTTGGAACTACTGTTTTCATTCCAAGCCTTCTCGTGCCTTTAATGGGTGGTGGCAATGTCAGTACTCCCATAACCAGATCCTCTTTGCTAACACTTCCATTTTCGAATCATTTTGTTTTGTGGAGTTTCAGTAAAATTAAACTTAGTTAATTGTTTGTGGATAGGTGGAGAAGGCTGAAGTCATCAACGCACTGCTCTTTGTTACCGGCGTCAACACACTGCTCCAGACCTCGTTTGGAACCCGGCTTCCTGTAGTCATGGGCGGCTCCAGAGCATTCATCATACCCGTCCTCTCCACCATCATGGCCCAGAGGTTCAGTGTCTACGTGAATCCACATCAGGTGTGTTTGGTCATTGTGTTTGTTTGGTTCAAAGAAAAAAATAGTCTCATAGTGGTTTGTTTCAGAGGTTCTTAAAGTCCATGAGGGCAACACAAGGAGCCATGATTATAGCAGGAGGGATTCAAATGCTCGCTGGCTTCTTGGGTTTCTGGAGAGTTGCTACAAGGTCAGGCACATGACATTAATGTTGTTGCTATCTGTTTGGACATTATATTCAATATGTGAACCTTTGAAAATGTCTTGTGATATAGGTATCTTAGCCCCCTAGCTGCAGTTCCTCTCGTCACTCTCACTGGACTCGGCCTCTTTGCTCTTGGTTTCCCACTGGTGAGAATCATGAAACCATAACACAAAATCTATGTATGCTTACGAGGTTTAAGTCTAATAATAGGTATTTTTGTTTTGGTACTTGTAGTTGGCAACTTGCATAGAGATTGGACTCCCGGCTTTAATCATAGTTGTGTTCTTGTCTCAGGTAAATGGCATTCAACATCCTTAATTTATAGTTTACTTTTCTGAGCTGAGCTAGGTTTATTCGAATTTCTTGTCTGATAATACTGTGGGTGCTTAATGATATCTTATGCAGTACCTTACAAGCTTATGCAAACCAGCAAAATACATGCTTGGCAGATTCTCAGTCCTTCTGGCCATAGGGCTTGCATTTGCATTGGCAGCGATTCTGACTAAAGCTGGCGCTTATGATAATAGCTCTCCACAGACCCAGGGTAGTTGTCGAGTTGATCGCTCTGGGCTCATTGGTGCTGCTCCTTGGTAAGACTCTTGATTTCTGGTTATGTCATTGTGATTTTCTTACCAAAAAGTGAAAGTAATCGAACCTTACACTCCCCTTTAACCCAATTAGGATAAGTGTTCCATACCCATTTCGATGGGGAGGCCTTGATTTTGATGCTGGCGAAGGTTTTGCAATGGTTGCTGCTGCTCTGGTGGCTACTATCGAGGTTTGTTCAATCAAATGTGTTTCATGACTTCAGAGCACATAGGAAACGATCTTTGGAAATACATTGTTGGTCTGTGTTTATTCGGTTATTGTTGGTCTGTGTTTATTCGGTTGTCCTTGAGAATTGAGATCATAATTCATGTTTTTTTCCATGTTTAGACTACTGGTACATTCATTGCAGCTGCAAGATTTGGAAGTGCCACTCATCCTCCGCCTTGTGTGTTTAGCCGTGGCCTTGGCTGGCAGGTACCAATTAGTCCAATAAATATGCTAATTAATTTGTATCTGGCTTTTGTTTCATCTATTTGTTTCTGTTACATCAATTTCAGGGAATAGGCACTCTGCTCTCAGCATTTTTTGGTACACTCACTGGCTGTAGTGCATCAGTGTAATGAATATAAACTTAAGTATTCTCTTTTTTGTTTTCTTTATGATTTGGTTTTGGATACTCATAGTGTATCGTTGTGTTTTTAGTGAAAATGCAGGTCTTCTGGGACTAACCCGAGTTGGAAGTAGGAGAGTTGTCCAAACATCAGCAGTTTTCATGATCTTCTTTTCAATTCTAGGTATGGTATGGTACCTCATTCAGGCATCTAAGATTCTCAGTGATTTAGCATATAACAAAGTTAAGACAGATTGGAACTTGGTACTGTTTAGTTTAATGTTGTCCTGAAAATGCTCCTAACCAGGGAAATTCGGAGCTGTTCTTGCTTCCATACCATTGCCTATCTTTGCAGCAATGTACTGTGTGCTCTTTGCCTATGTGTGTAAGTATCACCAAGAACACTGAGAAACATCTTAGTAATCCCTATACAATATTCCTAAAACCCAATCATGATTTATACGTATTGTGTATGTGTTTGTATTTGTATGTGCAGCTTCAGCAGGTATCGGTCTCCTTCAGTTCTGCAACTTGAACAGCTTCAGGTCAAAGTTCATCATTGGCTTCTCAATCTTCATGGGGATCTCTGTGACCCAATACTTCATAACATATTTCCAGAGCGCTGCACACAGACCAGTCCACACCAGTTCCATATGGGTGAGTCCTAAGACATACACTGATGTTCCGGACAAAATTTAAGGATGTTTTTTTAGGACAACCCGAATTCTGAACTGTGTTTTTGTTATGTGCATAGTTCAATGATATTATTCAGGTGATCTTCACATCTCCGGCAACTGTGGCAATCATGGTGGCCTACTTGCTGGACTGCACATCAGGGAGGGGTGAGAGCGCGAGGAGGAGGGACAGCGGGAGGCACTGGTGGGGGAAGTTCACTGTCTTCACTGCTGACATCAGGAGTGAAGAGTTCTATAGGCTTCCTTACAACCTTAACAGGTTCTTCCCGTCGTATTAAGGTTTGTGTCCTGAGCTGAGCTTGACAAAAATGAGACTGAGAAGTGTATAGCATACATTGGCTAAACTTGGGATTGATGGTATGGTTTATAGATATTTATCTACCTTTGGCTTTGTTTGTGGATCAAAGCAATTATATGCTTAAGCATCTAGCTTTTTATTTAGGAAAAAATGAATACAGATACTTGGTAGTAAGTTCATATGTGTGCCAATTCTGTTTATATTTTGGTTGTTTGGCTTAATTTTATGATTTTGTATGCAATGTGATTTTGTTCACTTAATAGCCTACTTCTTTAACCAAACATAATGTTCTTATTAGCATATTTCTTGCCTTCTGTATGGATGAAATTACATAGCTTCTTGTACTAAAATATTTTGTTTCTCTGGTATGCCTAATCCTGTTTATTCCAGATTCTAATATTGATTGTATATTTCAACTATTTGTCAGTCAATCCTTTGTAATACGGAATATGCTCAGTTGTTGAAGACTTTTGATAAACTTATATTAGAACTGATTTATATTCTGAATTTGATATGATAATTACTATAGAAAGATGTCCCGACATATGAGTGTATGTTTTGAATATGGGTAGCTCATATATTCACAGTATGTATGACATGAACAAATGCAATCATATCCTTAGTCCGACGAACCAAGTGTCGATTACGAAGTTGTGGAAAGCCGTAATGATATGTTGTGGCACTGTTGAGCAGAGGTGGTTGTCTTTAATAAGCTCAAAATGCAGCACCAGTTTTGGGGGTTCGTAGGTAAGAGCTAGATGGGTGAAGCCTGTTCCGGTCGGAATTAAATGACGGCCTTCCTTTTCCGACAATTGTGCCGGTGGAGAGAGATTCAAAGGGTGAAATTATAGATGCTACTTGACTGTGTTTTGCGAATCTGAAGGTTGAAATATTAAGCATAAATTGAGATAGAATGGGATTGTCAAGACATAGTAGCAACCACATTGGCGCCGATTGTAAGCCAATCGGCAAGCCGTTATAACCATAGATGAAAGAATTGGCACGCTAGTGTGGCCGATAGTTGATCACCACGTGTGGCACCCCGTGACAAGTGTTTTTTCAAATTGATTTTGATTAATGTTTAGTTGAATATATAGGCCAGTGAAATCACAGTAGATGCTCTTGGACTATCCATAGTGGGGTCGACTCTATTGTTTTTTTGAGTTTGGGAAGAGACTTAAAATGAGTTGCATGGAAAGAGGTTGGAACTCGTATAGTGTAGTCTCTTCGTTGGGTCGAATCAAATATTAAAAAATGTTTTTTAATGTAAAATTTTGACTGGAGAACTTCAAAGGCGTGTTCAACGTCCTTCCTTGCAGCTTTTTGGTACATCCGAAAGCGAAAGCAAAATAAGTCTGCGTTGTAGATGGGGCGCTCCACAAAATAATTTGCCATCAACCGCTCGTAGCCTTCTTCACGCCCTCACCAGATGGATCTATGTGTACATTTAGGTCGAGGCCCTGATGAACCTTTTCCACTTGATGATCCAACCGTGATCGTTCCCCTTATCCGGCTAGTGATGCTATCGAACAAATTTTTGCGAAACACCGCGTACTTCTTGGGAGTCATTGCCATTTTCAACAAAACAAATTGAGAGAAGAATAGATGATAGAAGTGTGTGAAATGATGGAATGGGGTTGTGGTATTTATAGAATTGATAACAATTAAAAAAAATTGACAACACCAACTAGTATGCAACGGCTCTTTCATTTCAAAATTACTGCCACGCAGTGCGCTCTCATAGG
>JAYMSW010005347.1:0-10113 GCA_036897725.1 Erodium texanum
TGCTTCTATGGCTGATCTCGCTTCTCTTCGAAATCGTCTTCCATAGCCGCACCCAGCTCCTCTGGGTCGTCGCCGGAGCTTTGTTCTACCAATCGGCGAACTGGGTCGTCAGGTACTTCATCTCTCGCGACCCTCTCTTCGTCAACACATCTGTCTCTCTCCTTCACTCCACGATTACTTCCTTTTCAGGTGACTATTTGTGTTCTTGCTTCCTCTGCAGATTTGTTGGGTCAATTTTAGTGTTTTTGTTGATTATGTTTTGAAAAGTTTTGTGGATTTTTGATTGGGTTCATGATGGTTGTTCTTTTTGTTGTTTATGGGTTTTTATAAATTATGCTTATTTATTAGGGATTGATGATTGGTTCTCAAATATTTAATTGCCATATGTTGAATTGTTAATTGATGTTAAAAAAAATTGATCCTTTTGAGCTATTTTCTCCGTCAGGACAGTTAAGATACTACATTTTGTTTTTGTTTTTTATTTTGTTGGGGTGGATTGAATAATAGTTTGTTTTAGAATTTAGTTTGTAAAGGAATCAAAAGCTCATCTTTTTATTTACCTCAAAGTACTGTTGATTGATTCATTTTCTCTGCATAAAGCTGGCAAGATCTCTAATTTGGATATTACTCAACTATTTAGTCCCGTGTTTTTGAGGTTTCACCATTTAGAAGTGTTTTATGTGTTCCAAGTTCAAGGAAAGCTTATTACTTTTGGACATAAAAATAGTAGCAATATAGTAAGTATAGTGATCACAAAGTCGAAACTCGAAACCTTTCTTATTTTCTATTCTTGACTAAGTAAGGGCTAATGACTAATGTACGTGTTCTAGGTTTAAATATAGCAACACAACTAGGTTCTATCAAAAATGATTTGTCCACTGGTTCATGTTCTTCTTCTTCACCACTTGCTTGATAGTTTCTTGATCTTGAAACAACTCGATTCATATTTTATTTCAACTTGCCCATAAGTGATGACATTTCTCGTTTGTCCTGAAAAGTTTGTCTCCTTCATCTGCAGTGATTTATATTTTGGTGAATCAGTGGATAATTAATGGGTCGGATCAGATGTTTGAACACACTCAATTGTTTGGAGGTACATGGCTATGGGCATATCAAGCTTTGTGCTTCTCATGTGGTTATTTTGCATATGATCAGTGGGATATGCTGCATTACAGATTATACAGTGGCTGGATCCCTTCCATTCTAGTGCATCATTTCGTACTCCTTATATGCTTCACCCTCGCATTGTTTCGTAATGTCACTATCAACTATCTGATTCTCACTCTCATATGTGAGGTATGTTTTCGTATACCCCCTTGAATCTTAAAAGTATTTTTTTTAAGCTTTTTTACATTTGTTTTTATATTTTTAATTTGAAGGGTTCATTTCAATTTGAACAGTGCAAAATAAGCATATAAGGCAACTCTTTACGAAGGTGTCATTTTTTGCAATTACCCCTTGAATTTTCACTTCTTTTTGCTTACATGTTTGGAGTTTCAAACTTAATTTTTCACTCTCTTTTTCATCATTTGTAGGTCTTCAAACTTAATTTGAGAAATGAAACAATAAGTGTGAACTTTGAATGGTTTAATCATATTTTTATCTGAAAACCAGTTCTCTGTGTGTTCTAATGCGATGCTGTAATTACTAATTCTGTCCTAATGATCAACCTTGTAATGCAGCTCCACTCCATCTTTCTGCACATAAGGAAAGTCCGGCGAATGGCTGGAGTTCGTGATGCCAAGAGCATAATCGTGAAAGCAGAATGGGTTCTCAACTGGATCACCTTCACTTTCGCCAGGTGTGCTTCTCATGTCTTCATCACCGTCAAGCTAATCAAAGATGCTTCCAAGTTTGATAAAGGTGTCGAGCTTCCATTGGCCCTGTGTGGGATGGCTGGAATGAATCTGCTAAATGTTTTTCTTGGCATTGATCTTTTCCATGCTTTTAGGAGAGAGAGGAATCCTATTCAGAACCGCCATAAGCACAGTGAATGATCGATAGGATTACAGAACAAGAACATTATATTGTAAATTATGTGATAGTTCTGCAAAAAAGCAGTGATTTGTGTATTTTTCAGTTACAGAAACCTTCTAGATGCGAACCTTTTGATGTCTTAAAGTAGTTAATCAATCTATTTATTTGAATTCTTGTTGGTTTCTTATGAATCTTATTATGTCTGCAAAAAGCAGGGATTTAGTGCATTTCTCAGTTACTGAAATCATCTAGTTGTGAATCTTCTGTTGTCTTAAAATTTTTTAATCAAACTATTTATTTGAATTCTTTCATGTTTCTTCTGAATCTTGTAATGTCTGAAAGTACACCAAATCTTCTATAGGATACACAGAAGGTACAAAAGCAGATGTATATTGAACACACAAAGTTACAGAAACAGCTAATCATGTCTAAACTCCAAAACTTGTTCATACCAGAATGTGCTCAATCAAGCCTCTATTTTTCTATTTCATGACTCAAACATCAAAAATGTTCTACAAGAGACTAGATTTCTAAATGAATCCCACTTTTGCTTCTAGTGAAAAACTTTGCAAACCCATTTCGGTTCTTCTCATAGCAAGATTGACTTGAAGGTGGAGCAGATGATGGTGATGATGATGGGGGTGAGATTTTGCCAATTCTGTTTCCTGAAGCACCAGAACTCTCACTGGCTAATCTTGATGCATCGAAGCCTCTCTTAGGTGAGAATGTCTCATTACAGTGCAATCTCCACTCTCCATTATCTCCAGAAGCTAGTGATTCTCTACCAGAAATTCCAGGCAAGCTTGCTGTGTCTATCAGGAAATCTTCAAGAGTCGCTAATGATTTGAGTTGATTCCCTAGTGATGCTATTGTTTTTTGGCACTCTGCAAGCTTTCCTGCAGCTACAGCTAGTTCGTCCTGCCATGGATAAAAGTTCGTGTTTTTAGCATTCAACAGTAAAAACCCCTCAAAGATATTGTAGGAAGTTCATGTTTTTAGCATTCAACGGTAAAAACCCACCAAAGATTTTGTAGAAAATTCATGTTTTTAGCATTCACCGGTAAAAACCCACCAAAGATTTTGTAGAAAGTTCATGTTTTTAGAATTCAACAGTAATAACCCACCAAAGATTTTGTAGAGAGTTCATGTTTTTAGCATTCAACAGTAAGAACCCACTATAGATTTTGAAGAAAGTTCATATTTTTAGCACTCGGCGGTAAAAATTGAATTAAATGAGTTTCAATGGGATTTTTGCTGATTCTGCTTTGATAAATGGAATTGATCTGTATTTCAAGTAAGAGCATGTTTTTACTTCAAACCCAGATCATTTCGATTTGAAAAGCATGTTTTTACTGCAAACACAGATCATTTTGGATCATAACAACATCGACAATAGCAAAGACTCGTAAGAACCCATGTCAAAAACCATATGAAAAACATGTAGAAATGGGAAAAAGACATTGTTATATGGATATTTACCTCCTTTATCTTCCTTTCACCGTATGAGTTCAAAATGATTTCTTGTTGCTTCCTCGTTAGCTCTTCCTCCAATTCACGACACTTCAATGCATTTTCTTCAGTCAAAGCCCTTTCTTTTTGAAGTTTGGTTTCTAAAGTTTCAACCTTTGCACTCATGGCCCGAGATTCAATTTCCATGCCAATTAGTTGAGACTCAATAGACTGTCTTGATTCATTTACCAAACGTAGCTCGCTTTGCAGTTCCTCCATCTTCATCTCAGCTTCTGTCAGTTTTAGCCTCAACGCCTCAACAGATTTTTGACTTTTGGTTTGTGCCAAGTCCAGTTCAGCTTTCTCGGCTTCAACATTTCTTAGACTCTCTTCCAACTCAAAAACTCGATATGCCATGCCCTCCAGGTCAGCTTTCTCAGCTTCAACCCTTTGTAGACTCTCTTCCAACTCAGAAACCCGATATGCCATGGCTTCCAGGTTAGCTTTCTCAGCTTCAACCTTTTGTAGACTCCCTTCCAAGTCAGAAACCCGATCTGACATGGCCTCCAGGTTAGCTTTCTCAGCTTCAACCTTTTGTAGGCTCTCTTCCAAGTCAGAAACCCGATATGCCATGGCTTCAAGTTCAGCTTTCTCAGCTTCAACCCGTTGTAACTTCTCTTCCAAGTCAGCACTCCGATATGCTGTGGCTTCAAGTTCATCTTTCTCTGCTGTAACCTTTTGTAGTCTCTCTTCCAAATCAGCACTTCGATATGCCATGGCTTCAAGTTCATCTTTCTCTGCTATAACCTTTTGTAGTCTCTCTTCCAAATCAGCGTTTCGATATGCCATGGCTTCGAGCTCATCTTTATCTGCTACAACCTTTTGTAGCTTCTCTTCCAAGTCAGCATTCCGATATGCCATGGCTTCAAGTTCATCTTTCTCAGCTACAACCTTTTGTAGCTTCTCTTCCAAGTCAGCCACCCATTGTGTCATAGCTTCCAGCTCAGCTCTCAAAGAACTTTCCTCGCTACAACTTTTATTTTCAGACATGGGCAATGCAGCAAGACGTTCCATTTCCAAGAAATCATCCATGAGATCAATTTCAACGGAAGAGGCCGTGATGTTTCTATTAATAACCTTTTCATTCTTGAACTGATCAAGATCAGCAATTTGAGCCGAATTCCCCGAGTCTGAGCAGCTTCGCTGATCTCCACCGTCTGATTGACAATCTGTGACAGAGTCAACACATATCGAAGAAGCAGCAACACACTTGTGATCATTCATGGATGATGCCTTACAAGCCATGATCTTTAGCCTTCTGCACTCTGCCTCAAGTTTCGCCACCTTTTTTATGCTCTCCAAATGTTGCTTGCTCGCTGTTTCAGCTGCTTCAATACTCAAGTCCCGCTCAATTGTCCTGATCTCAATCTCTTCATATTGTGAATCAATCTCAAGCTTGAGGGCTGAGTTCTCTCTCTCCAAAGACTCAAGCTTGAGGCAAAGATTGGAATCAACATGGCTAGTGGATCCTGAAGCTTGGGTCTTCAGCACAGCTTCAGCGATCTTCTGCTCCTGCTCTTCCTTCACTTGCCTCAGCTGCCTAACACATTCCTTTAAAGCTCCATCAACATGGCTCAACTGATCTTCCAATGCTGAGTTTTGCTGACCTAAATCCTCAACTTGTTGCTTCAAAGCCTCCACTTCGTTCTCAGCTTTTTCCCAGCCTAAAAATGTTAATCGAATATCTGTAAAGATGAAGGTAACGAACAGAAAATAGTTAACAAAGCACAAATAAGTTTATAGAACCTGCAACAGCTTCTTCAGCAACCTTGGCATGCTGCTTCACCAAGTCGTCTTTAGCACTAACATTAACAAGAGCAGCTGATAATTTCTCTCTCAGCTTCTTCATACCATCATCGATTTCTCCATTACTGTCCATAGCTTTTGATGTCACTTCTGGGGATTGAATGTTATGATTAGGCAATGCCTTCGAAGGTTCCTGGAACAATGTTGAATTAGATTAAAGCTTTCACGCATACATGAACACAAATTGATATTGGATGAGTTCATTGATCTACCTGATCATCGGAGTTTCTCTCTGAATGTGAAGATATGGACTCAGAACTTTCAGTTTCACCCGGGCTCTTCTCCCCCAACTTCCTCTTCCATAACCAGTTCCGTTTCTCCATCGCTAACTCAACTTATCTCACATGAACACGCATATTACTGAAGGGTCATCTGCAGAAACATTCATGACATAGTTCATCAAACAAAAGTCAAATCACAAAACCTTCCTAAAAATGATGAAACAGATCTTTAAAAAGCACAAACACACACCCTCTTTAGCAAAACCTGACATTAAACATGAAATAAATTGGCTTATCATTTATCAATCTCTCACCTTTGCTTCAAATCTACCTCTCTCACCATCCAACCCCATTACCAAAGGTTGAAACTTTAAGGGCATAAATGGCCTGAAAAGGGATAATAGATTAATAGAACCTCACCTACACACAAGGGCAATGCCCCTCCAACAGCACCTACCCAATACCCTAAAACACCAATCCAGTGTAAATCAACAGAGACCCTTTTCTGGAATCACAAAATGGGAGCTACCCATCTGGTGAAAACAAATCAAAAATCCAAAATGAACCACAAAATCATCTCAATGAATGGAACAGTGGAGGGAAATAAAATAGGTCACAGAAATTGAAAAACCCTTGAGTACTCAATAGAATAGATCCCAAACTTGAGTGACCCATCAAATCCAAAAGCAACAATAAATTAAAGCAAAAGTAAGTAAATTGATATTTAAATAAGATAACATGGAACAATCAGAACCTAGATCAAACTTACCTTTGACTGTGAAGACCGGGCCAAGAAATGGAGGAGATGGCTTATAAAACTTCAATCTGCAGAACAGATACTAAATACCTAAAAAAACAAAGCCTTGGAATGCCAGATGGTGCTAAAGAAGAAGAAGTTCAGCAAGATAATGAGGAGAGAGACACAAAGGCAGTAGATTGGAGTTTGGTTCTATTTCTTGGTATCTTCCATTAGTAAATATGCGAAGAAAGAGAAGAGCATGTGAGTGCTATTGCTAAAGATGAAGGATTTGATTTTCAAGCCTGCGACTGACACCTCGAAAACAAGACTTTTCAGCTTCTTTTTTTTCCCATTTTCAGAATTGAGAAAATTTAATTTAATTTGACTTAACTCACCAAAAAAAGAAACTCATTTATTAGCTTGGTAATGTACTGTTTTTCAAATGGTGTTTGGTTTGTGGCCTTAATTCCCGCCATGGATGAAGTTTTTTTTTTTTTTTTTTGGAGAAGCTGGACCATTAATTATTATTTATTAATTTAATCACTGAATAAACTATTAATTTCATTTTTTTCCTTTTTCAGAGAAAGAGAGGGCAGGTGGCACCGATGTTGCCGTGCCACATCGAAGTTGGGCAAGTCAGGGTGTAAGTATTGATGTCGGTCAAATTGAAGTCTATCGGGTTAGTTTGGTGGTACCGGTGCTGAATATTTTTTAATAATTCCTTATTTAACAAAATAGAAATTACATAAAAAAATGTGGAAACAAAAAAATTAGAAAAAATGGAAAAAAAAAACTACTTCAACGTAAATAACGACGACAAACAAACGGCTCACATGTAGCGTTGACGTCGTTTTCCCATTAGACCGAACAAGGAATTACCACCACTTCTTCATGAAGGTCTGGTGAGGGTGGGCGTGGTACTCGCCATCGGCCATGTCCTCGAGCTCTACTTCGATGTGCATCCCAACGTTCACAATGGTGCGGATATGGCGGTAGCACCGTTCGTAGTCCACCACCTTGAAGTTCCACTGGTTCTAGTAGTCCTTAATATAACGCTAGTTCTGATTTGGGTCGTTCTAGTCGTCCAGGTGTCTTCGATGAAACAGAGGTGCAAATCGCCCAGTAACCTTGGTCGGTCCATTACAAGGCCTATAACCACGCCAAGATGAGCTGTGTCTCCTTCTCTTGCGTCCATGGCCATGCTGGAGTCGCTGTCATTGTTGTCGGTGTAGGGTTTCGACGGAGATAGGCCGGAGATCAACTTTGAGATGTCGGTAGCAAGGATCGGCAGTGGGAGTCGAGATAGATAGGTTGAGGCATGAGGGTTGAGGGGTTTAAATGAGGTCGGCTTGACTGGGCCGAACCCTAGCAATAATATCAACACAGTCAACAAGGCCACAGTGGTCAACTCTGACTAGTCAACAGCGTGCCAAAGGCCGACGCATGGCCGGAGTTATCCTGTCAGCTGAGCCAGCTCAACGTCTACATTGAGACATGCGTCGTTAGTATCGTCTCTTAGCGGGGAGACGCTGCTAAGCTAACACTATTGCTAACGAGTTAGCACGGGTCGACACTCCTTCAATGGCCTCTGAGAGGCTCTGTTTTGGTTGTGTTTGTTTCGGGACAGAGAAGGGATCATATGTAACACATAGTTATCATGTACCCTCTCTCGTGGACGCTTGATTAGAAGATTTGTTACGGCATCATGATCGACCGGCAACAAAGCGTACTAAATCGTTTGACTTCCGACCAATTATAGTTATTGCTAACAATTATGACGTCATGAAGCAATGTGTTGTCAAATCGAGATTGGCTTTGACCGTTGAGTCAATTCAATGTATATTTTAAACTTAAAAAAAATGAGTCATTACAATTTATACTCTCATGTTATGAAAATAAGGTTTGAAATTAGATGAATGCATGATGTTTAATGTGTAGGTTACAATACCTTTAATTCAATTTCTTTATTTCTCCTTCAAGACTATATTAATGCCTTTTTAAGGCTATCTCTCTTTTCTAACCTATATATAAAAATCATTGTAAGGGCATGTATGTACAATTCTATATGCAATAAGGCTATCATATTTTCTGTTCTCTCAAGTTGTTATCTTATCATATTTGTCATTATCTTAAGTTCTCTCTACTTTCCTACATATTTTATAACCTCTCATGTATTTTGAATTTTTTATTTTAAATAATATCATTTTATTTCTGTAAACAATTGTTTTTATTTTAATTTCATATTTAATAACGAGTATGAACTATAAAGTTACTTCATTTTTTTATATATAGAAATGGAGGATCAATAGTGTAGCCTTTTTAATTTAAATTTTGTATTTTTGTTAATATGCCTTAATTGCTTGGTTGGTAGTGAAGGCCCATGGATAATGTGATTTGATTTAAAGTCCTTGTTCATATTTGGTTTTGATAACCGGGCTTCTTAGTTGAAGGCCCATTTTAGGCCTATTGGAACCTTTTTAACAAATAAATTTTAGGTCCATTCTAGGCCTATGATATCGAAGTCCTTGTTTTGGTAATCGTTTTCTTAATTTAAAATGTATATCTTCTAAATAATATTTCAATTTTTAAATAAATTATATTTTTATGGTTAAACTAGAATAACTGAATGAAACAAAAAGAAGTTTGTCCTCACAAATTCAAACAACTTAAAAGAACAAAAATAAATTGAATTAAAAACCAATATGTCAATATATATGACAATAGAAGTGCCTAATTTAGTACAATATGTGTGTTTTTTTTATACTTGTGACAGTAATCTAGGAGAGTAACTGAGGCGAGGAAATTTGCGTGTGCGAGTAATCAAGAACAACAGTGCCACTTGACAAATGGCTGATGACTAGTTGGAGTGAACGGTTAACATCAAATAGAGTTTGCAAAATTTACCAAGATGATGATGATTCCATTGTTACTATTAAACCACCAATGTCTGCAAACAGTTAACGGAGTTGCTTGGGTCATTGTGCATTCGCATGCGAGTTACTCTCTTCTCTCGAAGGTGATGCATGTATCTCCTGGCGATACATACTCGTCCCATTATGCCAACAGTTCACTCCATCACCATGTGAATTCTTGATATTTTATCGGCCGTCACAACGATGTCATCATATATAGACTTTTGTTACCAATTAAAAGCATTACCCTTAAGCTTTTTGGATCGTAATAACACCTAGGCACTAGAACACCCGTGCGTGATAAAAGACAGTCATTATTTCCTGCCAAATAGTTGTTGCAAGAAAACAAACATAAAATACAAGACAATACTCAAGTAGGCAAGATTCAAAAGAAAGAAAATGTTACTTTTAAAAAAAAGCAAGTGTTGGCAAATAAATTTGTATACAAGAAGTACATATTTTACAAGTTGACGTGCAAATAACTCTCAACCTTTATTTATAGTTCTAACACTTACTCAACCAATGTTTGAGATTCATTTACCTAAAAGCAGATTAGGATTTAGAATTCATAAGAGCCCAAAACTATATCCTAGATATTGAAGATTTGTTTCCAAGGTTATACAAGCTTCCACGGACACACAGAGGTCGATTTCGAACTTGTCCCCACGTATATCCTATGATATTGATAAGAGCCCTAAGGGCAAGGCTGAATTGCGGTACTGATCGGTGTTGGGGTTTCGATACTGATGTTGATACTGTGCGCAAACGCAATGTAGCCATGCGGGGAGCTGATATCGTGCAACGGTGTTGAGGCGAAGATTGCTGATGCGGACGCATCTTAGTGTCTTATTCGACACTTTCTTGCCATTCTTGAATGATTTTCGTCCCTTTTGAGTAGTTAATTGAGTAAAAATGCCTTGTTACTTGTGACTGGGGGATCTTTGGTTGT
>JAYMSW010005348.1:0-10112 GCA_036897725.1 Erodium texanum
GATTTTAATACTTCAGTATCATATTTACGTTCCCCTCAATCGAAAGCGCTTGATATTTGGTTAGAACTAGCACGAAACACTGAAATTAGATGAAGATGAACTTTTGAAGAAAATCGACTGGGGTACAATCACAGTTTTTGACAATTTTCTAGAAAAAATTTCACATGTCTAAATGTATGATTTTAATGCGTCAACATCCTCCCATTAATCTTGTGATGGTGTCCCTTTCGTTTGGAGCACCATCATAGTTTCTAGGAAAACTTGGATTGAAAATTGTTAAAATTGTGATGGTGCCCCTTTCGGTTATTTCAAATTTTTATATTCGTCTCGATCAACTGTTTTCTTACTATTCTAGCTAAATATCAACACCTTTCATTTATTTACAATTTAAATATGATTTCGACATACTAATATAATAAATTTTGACCTTGGAAATTTTGATATAAAATTGCAAGAAGGAAGAATGATTTTTAAGAAAACTTTGATAGAAAATTGCTAGAAACTATGATGCTACCCCCTTTCAGAGAACGATCGAAAATAATGACATGTTGTTGAAGAAGGAAGATATTACTACGGTAGAAAAAACTTTAGGCATAGTAACCGGGCTTCATTTACATTTAGCGTAATTCACTTTATCTTACGACTAACCCAATACGTTAACCATAACCCCAAATAATTGATTTATGGCATAAGCACAAATCCACAACCGCGTAGCCAAAACAACACGTACATTATGTAGCAACAACAAATCGTCGTCGTCGTTCAACCCTCCGTTCTCACCGTGATTGCCTCGACATGCTTACCAATACTCTTATTGGTAAAAACCAATCACCACTGGTGTTATTGCCAACAAAAAAAGGCTCAAATACTGACTCTCAACATGACGTAAGATTGTCGTTTCAAATAAACAGCATTCTCGATTCAACAAACAAAAAGGTTATCGATTCAATTAACTGACGAATACCCACCCCTAACATGACTAGGATATTTACTTATAATTTTTGTACATTAACTTATTCTAATTTAATCTCATCCATGATCACACACAAAACAAAACAAAAAGACGTATTATTTTTCAATGAAAGAAAAAAAAAAGAGACTAAAAATCATATTTACAATTTTACCCTCATTGGAAAACTAGGCAAATAGTTTTCCCCCAATCCGTTACAAGCCTTTCCCACCCAGAAACTTGGCTCTCCTCTCAAATTGCACATCACTGCAAAACCCTAGCAATCGTTATTCGGGTCCTTCGTCTTCTCCATTCTCCGTAAGCCCTTTCTCTGTAAACTCTTTGTTCTTTTTTTCCTTTTCTCTATCGCTTTTGATTTCGTGTTTAATTCATTCTCTGTTTTAGCCCTAATTACTCTATGTTCGGACTCCGTATCCGCTTTGCTTCTTCTTCTTCCCCGATTTGTTTAAATATCTGGCTCAGTTCCGGTCCGAAACCCGTAGGGTTCCCTGGCTCTGTTTTAAAAATTGGACCTTTTCGACCCGATCGGTGGTGGGGCGTTTAGGTTGGCTATTCGGGTCAGGCGGGTGGTGGCAGGTCGTGACCGGTTCCGATCCGGTGATTCTGGGTTTGTTACTTTGTTATCTACGGTTATGCCCTATTGGGTGGGTCGAGTCGTCTCGCCTGACCCGATGTTAGGCTAAAAAGATTATCTTTTTTTGTGGGTTTCAGAATGAGTCTCTGTGCTTGTTCTGAATTGAAGCTGTTACTAATTTTTCTGAGTCTGTGGTGGTTTATGTTTTGTTTGTTTTCAATTTTAGTGGAGACCCTTTTGTTAGAAAGCACTGAATTTTGAATTTGGTCTTGGTTTATTGATGTTTTGTTTCTTCAAGGACACAGCTGAAGTATATACGTATTGCATGAACCTGCAGTGCCTCTTTTTTTTCCTTTCTCTTGTTGTTGGGGTTGTGTAAAGTTTTGAAATTTCTATTGCTTTTTGTCGTTTTATTTTGGTGGGTGAAGCAAATTTGAAGTATATATCTTGTAATAAGTTGTTGATACGTCTTACTAGAATTGTAGGTTGGTAAAGGATCTTTGGGTGTTCCTTTGAGCTTAGAGAGTTAACCTTATTGAACCCAAAACTTGTTTAAGGTAGTCATAATGTTAGTGTGTTGCGTCTTTGAACCCTATTGGCTGTATGAGTATGTTTCTGTAGGTAATCTAGCTCTAGGGTGCACTTCGAGTCATGGTTAAGAAACTCGAGGATAATGTTTTGTTTCTGAAATCTTTTGGGTGAAATTATTAGTTAAGTGTGGGGATCTTTATATGCCTTGTTTAGAGATATTCAATATTGGGATTTATTAAACCAATTATGGCTGTTTTGGTGGTTGATCTAGTTTCAAGTGCAGGCTACATGAGAAGATAATGAATTGGCGAAAAATGTTCGTCTAGTTTTGGGATAGGCATGTGTTTTACTTGATCGTAGATGTCTATTAATATCAAACAATAGTCTAATCTCAATCTATAGGTTATTGGTCTTGCTTTATTGTTGGAGTTTTACTTTTGGAACTATCAACCATATCCTCATCTATGTCTCCATCCTAATAATAATTCATATATGTATTTTTCGATGTGCAGATATTGATCTTCCAAATCTATGCTATGGATTTATCAGATGGAGTCATAGTCAGCTCTACTAGATTAAAGTCTGTTGTATGGAACGACTTCGATAGGTTTAAGAAAGGTGACACATGTGTGGCTGTCTGTAAGCATTGTAAAAAGATACTTAGCGGCTCTAGCACTAGTGGAACTTCTCACTTGAGGAATCATTTGATCAGGTGTCAGAGAAGATCGAATCCAAACCTTCCTCACGTACTCACAGCAAGAGAAAAGAAAAAGGAAGCGGCGCTTGCTTTGACAGCTTACAACCTTGATCAAGAGCCGAAAAGGGACGAGGCACTTAGCCTTGTGAATATCAAATTCGAACATGATCAGGTGAAAGATAGTAACACCTTTGATCAAAGACAGAGTCAAATTGATCTTGCCCGGATGATAATTTTACATGGATATCCATTTTCTATGGTGGATGATTTTCAATTTAAGGTATTTGTGAAACGTCTGCAACCTTTGTTTGATCTTGTGAAAGTTAATGTGGTCGAGGCTGATTGTATGAAGATTTATGAGGATGAGAAACAGAAGGTGATCGATGTTTTGGACAAGTTGCCCGGAAAAGTCAGTGTAAGTGTTGATACGTGGTTGTGTATGGATGATGCTGGTAAGTACTTGAGCTTGACTGCACATTACATTGATGAAGATTGGGTATTGAAGAAGAAGATTTTGAGCTTCAGTTTCGTTGATCCTTCTCATACTGAAGATATGAACTCAGATCTCATCATGAAGAGTCTAATGGATTGGAGCATTGACCACAAGTTGTTTTCGATAACATTTGATAGTTCTTTGACTTCTGACAACATTGCATTGACAATCAAAGACCGGTTGTCTCAAAATAGGCTTCTCTTCTCTGATGGCCTGTTCTTTGATGTTCGATGTGCTGTAAATCTTCTCAAGCTTATGGTTGAAGATGCAATGGAAGCTCTATACGAGGTGATACACAAGATACGGGAAAGCATTAGGTACGTCATGAAAGAGAAATTTTATGAGATAGCTCAGCAAGTAGGAATCAACAGTCAAAAGCGATTATGTGTTGACAATGATTTGCAATGGAACTCAACGTATTTCATGCTCGAAGCTGCCTTGGAGTACAAGGCAGCTTTTTGTCTTCTGCAAGAACACGATCCAGGCTACACTTGCTGTCCATCTGAAACCGAGTGGGACAGAGCCAGTGCCATAGCTGAATACTTGAAGTTCTTCATTGAGTTCACCAATCTTTTAACTAAAACCAAAAACCCAACTCCATTTTTTCATGACATTTGTGTCGTTCACTTGCAATTGATCGACTGGTGCAAGACTCCTGACAAATTTCTGAACTCTCTGGCGATCAAGATGAAGAACAAATTTGATGGGTATTGGGAGAAATGCAGTTTAGGGTTAGCTGTTGCAGCGATCATAGATCCAAGATACAAGATGAAGCTAATGGAGTACTTTTTCCCACAAATATATGGTAACGATTCTTCAAACCGCATCAATGAAGTTTCTAACTGTGTGAGAACGCTTTACAATGAGCACTCTATTGGCTACCCATTAGCTTGTAACGACCCAAGCTTATCTTGGCAAGTGAGTAACGGTGGTGATGCTATTGCAAGGGATAGGTTGATGGGTTTTGACAAATATCTCCACGAAACCTCTCAGGGCCAAGCTACAAACTCAGACTTCGACAAGTACTTGGAGGAACCTATGTTTCCTCTTAACGGTGAGTTCAGTATATTGAATTGGTGGAAAGTTCATACTCCGAGGTATCCTGTCCTGTCCATGATGGCGCGCAACGTTCTTGCAGTTCCCATGTCGAAGATCAGTTCAGAATCTGCATTCGACACCAGAGGTAGAGTTCTGGATCGAAATCGCAGCTCTTCGGTTCCATCTATGGTGCAGGCTTTGGTTTGTTCACAAGATTGGATACAGAGTGAACAAGAGAGTTGACCAAAGTTCATTTCTCTGATTTTGTTGCTACTCTTTATTTATATATTGTTTTGAGAAACAGTTTTGTGGGCATTGTTTTGGAAAGTCTAGGTTAGGTGTTTTTTTGTTTATGGTACCTTCTTGGTATTATTTGGGGGAAATTTTGTTCCTTGACTGAGAAATTGTCATCTTCCATATTGTTTATTTAGTAGGATACTTGTCTGAAGGTGTAATTGCTTACACAAAACTATCTTTTTGAATCGTCCCCTTGTTAAAATGAGAACTTTGAATTACCCTTTTGTTTTAAAGTAGTTCTGACTTGAACCCTTTTGTTTAAAAATGGTTTCGATTTTAACTTCTTGTTTATTTTTACGATTCATGCGAGTCAAGAAACACACAGTATATTCATTTAACAATATGTACAAGTAAATTCAGCTTAGTAGATAGATATGAGTGGATCATCCTCACAATTATTGATGGCATATATGGTTTGGTTTTGATTCATGAACAATGTTGACTTAAACAAATGAGGACACACAATTGTCTAAATATAGATTTTGTGAATGTAGAGCAAAGAAATGAAAAGAAACATGAATCAGGTGTCCATCAAACTCAAAGGGTGTGAGAAAGTTTGGTTTTTGATTAGTGGGTTTGGCTTATAAGCAACCAAAAATATCTCCAACTTTATTAATAGCATGAGTATGGTTAATTTAATTCAACAAGATTGTCTTCACCTACTATTGCCAACATTGCATTAAATTGTGTGTTATATATGTATGGACATCTCAACATTTTTGTCTCTCGTATCTATTCTTGTACCTACATATTAAACTTTAATATCATATTAATATACAGTCGGACTCGAAAATTTATTTGCTAGAAGAAGTTTTATGTATGATATTTATCGTGAAATGATGACACCATATACATTATTTTTATCAATATTAAACTTCAATATACCTAAAAGTTCGAATTGGTAAGTGAATGTTTAAATCAATTGTTATTTAAGTTGATGCATGGATTTATAAATTTTCGATGTGAGACTAACATCCAACCTTATGTACAAATGGAATTTTATGTAAGACTTTGCATACTGAATCTTTTTAATGTGGAATTTTGATATTATACATGTTAAAACTCGTTCCTTCTAAAAACTCAAACTAGATAAAGGTACATGTTAGTTTTATAATTATTTGATATTTTTATTCACATCTTTTTGACATATGACTCAAACAATACTCAATCATAACCTAATCTTAAACTCGCCTCACACCTGTGTGTCAAAGCAAATTGTAAATCATATGACCTATATTAGGTTTCGAAATTACCTCTCTTACAAGAAAATGTTCAACTGGACCAGTCGAACTATTAAGTAGATACTTTTTTTAACATATGATAGTAACGAGTTACACGTTCATAAAAATATTTTTGAACTTGTAAAGCTTATTATTTCAAACCAAATTAAAGTTACTTTTTGTAATTGATAAAAGTTTTTTTTTTGCTTTCTATTTAGCATATGTCACATTGTGTTCATCATGTCATTGCTTCTGTCCTCAGCAACATGCAGTACCTAATTTGATTCAAATATTCATGTGGTCCTAATCACAGAAAGTTTCATGGATTTTACTTTCATGAAATAGAAAGAAAGTTAGATACTGAATCCAATATACAAGTTTTGACTAATGAAGCTTCCATGCATATATATGTGCTATATATATACAGAAAATGAATATATTTATATATAATAATTACAATAAGCTATCATCATATTGTAAACACTGCAGTACCTATTAATAATGTAATAGCTATTATCAATTTGGAGCAATTATTTTTCAGAAACTCCACATTTATGTATTTATTGCAGCAGAGAAGCCATTTTGACCATGCTTTCTGTCTGGTTTTCATCATGGTCTGCATGGCTGATTGATAATGTGTCACATGCAAATATGTGTACTAATTATAATATATATAAGTACATATTAATTATATATGTATTGACAAGTACTGTAATATATGTTGGTTACAATAATAATAATATAGTGGTCCACATTATAACATGGCCATCGATATGAAGCTTTTGTTTACATGCATATTTGTTTTTTTAGGGTTAAGATGTTAATTTATGTATGCCTTTTTTTGCATGCACTTCTTGGTAATATTGGAGGATTCATATATGCCTTTTTTGTTTGTTGGTAATTCTTAGTCTAATTTTTAACCGAGGTATCTTTTTTTTTTTTTTTTCCATTTGTTCCTAAGTAAATGATTACAAGATTATGAATACTAGACCACATAAAAAAAGTGTTTGTTATACCATCCAACCAATTTTAATAGTTCTATCCGTTATTGATTAAAATATCTAATTAATCTGTATATGGATCACGTGTCTTCAATCGAGGATAATCTTATAAACAAATAGTACTGTTAAAACTAAATTTTGTTTAAGAACTCAAAAATACATTTGAAAACTTTAAAATTATAAGATGATATGTACTGTGAATATGTATGACTTCGACCATACCCATGAAAAGGGAAATTTATGTATGTAGTATTTGTTTATCTTAATGATGTTTCAATCATGATCATTATGGGAAATGTTTTTTTTTAAAAAATAATTATGGGAAATGTCAAATGTCTCATTTTTTTTTAAAAAAAGAAACTTATGTAGCTCACAGCTAAAAAATATTCATGAATTATTAAATGTTACCAAATGTTAAGCTATCATATATTGTGATTCTTTCATTAATTTCTTACTTAGAGCATCTAATTTATATGTACTTTACTTATAACGAATTGTGATGAAGTCACATCATTACTACAAGAAAATGATGTTTCATGACCCATAAGTAGTTGAGATATCACAGTTTATATAAAAATTATTGTAATCAACTATACTATTCAAGAAAAATATCTATATATTATCCAAAAATCTAGAAACTAACTAACTATTTCATTGATATTGATTTTTTTAACCAAGATTATGGAAAAAGAGAGAAAAAGAAAGGTGTTGAGTGCAACATAGCCCCAAAAGTCTTATTCATGTCCTATTAATGGTCACTCTCTGAAGCAGAAAAGGCCCTATTTTTCTAATTTCCTCATATATATTTTTCCCATTTTTAATTACCACACTCATCACTTTTCTTTCTTTTCTTCCCATACATGAAGAAATGGATGTCTATGGAGCCTGAAAGTGAGCCCTTCCTTTATGTTTTCACTGCCCACTTTTCTATTTTATTTATTTTTTTCAAATACTTATGAAGGGTGTAAATATTTTGGTTGGAAAAATATCTAAATATGTTTACATAGTTATTATAAACACAGACCTCGATAATGTTGAGGTTAAGAGGGTTGTTTCTCTTGATCATCTGGTTAAATCTTGATGAGGATATAATTATAATATTTGTGGTGTTTGTTTTGGGTTTTTTTATGTGTATGTTTGTATATTGTTTGATGTGGGTTGTTTTATGATCGCACATTATATCGAGATTACAGGCGTCTGAAGTTAGTACATACTATAGTATAGTTCGCGTACTATCAAATAAGAAACATTAACAGACTCTAACACTACAACGCATCAAATGCTGATCTCATGTACTCACGTTCAAGTGCCTGACCAGTTGGACAAGCAAGGTTTGATGGTCTATTTGTTAAATGATACAAGAGTTATGTTATTTCAATGCTGATTGTAAGAAAAAATCTGGAGTCTATAATGCAACTATCTTGTCTTATAATAAGATCAATGGTTCAATATGTATGTCTTCTTGCTCATTCAAGTCCGGTCTAAAAAACAAAATCAACTCATAATCGATTGTAACCAAATCAAATCAAACATCTACCAAATCGAGTCTTTGATAAAAAAAAAAAAAAGAAGATGTATCCTTTTTTCTTCTTTTTTTTTGTGGGTGTAATTTTTGTTGGAGGGTCTATTTTCCTGGCCATTGAATACCCATCTGCTCCATCAATCCCACTCCCATTTTCTGCAACATCCACTGTTGGTTTCTAGCTCCTATACCCATTAATCTATACCCCCAAATACACACACACATCAGCTACTATTTCTAACCTACATAGATAGATTAAAATCTATAGCTATGTCTATGCTCTGTGGGTGATCCATCCAAGAACACCAACAAAAAGCAACAACAACAACACCAGATTCTCAATCCTCTATTCTGTTATATCTACCTTCTTACAAGGTCAGTCTTCTCAAAAAAAACTTGGGTTTCTCCAAATCTCTGTCTCTGTCTCACCTTTTCATGGGTTTATTTTTTTTGTTTGTTTCAGCTGGAGTTTCCAGATCAAGCCATGTTGCTGGAGGAGGAAGCTGGGTCTTCCTCCCAGAGGAAATTGGGGAGAGGCAAGATTGAGATCAAGAGGATCGAGAACACAACGAATCGACAGGTCACTTTCTGCAAACGCAGAAATGGGTTGCTCAAGAAAGCTTATGAGCTGTCGGTTTTGTGCGACGCCGAGGTTGCTCTCATCGTCTTCTCCACCAGAGGCCGGCTCTATGAGTATGCCAACAACAGGTATATCATGAAAATAAAAATCTCAACTTTATGTGTTCTTGAGCTTAAAGATAAGATCTTTTTCACACACCCACAAATCTTTTGGGTCTTGTGAGTTGTGTATATGTTTATATGTTGTCATCAAGATCTGGGTTTGGCTCAGATTATTCATGGCTCAGATCTGTTATTAGCTTTTAATCTCTCTCCTCCATTCATGCTCAAGACTCTCTCTCTTTCTCTCTCTGGTGACATGATCCAGAAAGATGAAAGAATTGGGTCTTAAAATTAGAAACATGACAGTCAAGGAAAGCAAAACTATAAGTGTCAAATTTTGGAGTTGATTAGGGTTTATATCAAGAGTCAAGACTCAAACTTTTTGGTAACAGCCCCCAAATATGACAATTTTGTGATTAGGGTTTCATCAAGATTGAAATGGGTGTTCATGATTCAATCAATCAGAGCTAAAAAAAACCCTAAAATAAAAAAGTTAAGTTTTTTTACCCCTTGTATGCTTAAATGGTGTAGCTGGGTTTTCGGACTATTTTACCCTTGTCTACTCAAGAACATGATTAGGGTTTTTTCTTCTTCTTGTACACATGACTTCTTACACATACATAAGAATCTTTGGTCTTGTCAGAGACATGATTTTTCAGTTCTTCACTTGTGACAACAAGCTGCTGTCATGATTCCTTCTCTTCTCTCTCTTATGTATTACATCTCACACAAATAGATGAAAGAAAAAATAACAAAAAAAAATGGCATTTTTAGTGTCATTTAAGCTTCATTTTTGGAGTTCTTGGAGTACTTATTATCACACACACATATATATATATATTGCATTAGATCTTCCAATTCTATTTTGCAATATCTATCTTTCATGGTTATGGAAACAAAGTCTTGAAAATCTTATATTTTGGTCTCTATATTGCCAAGACCTTGAAAATAATTGGTCTCTCTATATAGATTGCAAAGACCTTGAAAATCTTATTATATTATATATATATATATACATAAAAACCTTGAAAAAGTTGAGAGACTAAGAGATAAAGTTGAGAGATGAGCCAATGGGAAGCTCTGCATTT
>JAYMSW010005349.1:0-10110 GCA_036897725.1 Erodium texanum
GTTGAGAATAGGAATGCCACGGATGGGAGGGGGAGCCCATTTATCCCCGCTATCCGATGCTCCTGATGCTGAATCAAAATTATACGACCATTCTCCATCCCACTCCGACGACGAGTTGGGGTTTCCGGACATTATTTCAGAGAGAGCAATATGAGTAATAGAAGAATGGGTAGATGAGAGCTGAGTGTGAATTGAAGATCGAAAGATGATGATATTTATAAAACCTAGAAACACTATAGTACACGTGACAAAGAGGAAAAAACAGTAATTAAATATTCTTTTAAATTTGAATTGGGAGGGAAAATAATGAATTAAATATTCTTTTAAATTTGAATTTCAGAGGGAAAATAATTTATTTTTTTTTAATTTGAAGTCCGGGCGGAGGGAAAAATTAATTTCATTTCCATTTCAATGTAATTTCATCTGCATTTGAATGTAATTTGAATTAAAATTCATATTAGAAAAACATTTTAAAATAAAAACTATCAACAACCTTATTCCCCACTACACTTTCAACCATCAACAACCCTAAAAAAAACATAATTAACTACCAGGGACAGTTCTACATCAGCAACCCTAAGAAGGCTTGTCCCACGCTAGATACATAAAATCACAAGAAGTTGGCAAATGAAAGATTTCTCGAAGAAAGATAGTAATTAGCTTTCCATGGAAGGTTTAAAACCCGCAGGAGTGAATGAGGGTTGGAGTGGGTTTGTGCCTTTGTTTGAATGCATGGATTGTGGCGATTGCAAAATTTCCACCGTGTTGTTGGAGTAATTGTACGTATAATATTAGATGATATATAATTCTCTTATATGTCCGCCCAATTAATTCATGCATGCCGCTATTGCTTTTTACTCTCCAAATTAATTGATGAATTCAAATTACAATTATGCCAATTGAAGCAAGTAGTTCATCAAAAACACTAGAAAAATGAAGGCAGTATATGGATGGATTTCCCCTGAAAAGTAAACTATTCATCCTTTAAGACATATCCAAAATGTTAAGTTATTAAGTAGATGATCCAACACATACATTTAGAGATCATTTATGTGTAAGTCGGATCGTATAATTGACATTGTTAATAAATCAAAATAAAAAGAAACATAAACCGGTCACAAACTCAATACCAAATCAGATTAATTCTGATACCATGATAAGTATACTTCAACTATGTATCAAAAGTTTTTTTAACCTCCTTTCGAAACATGAACTTCAATGTTTGTGTGGCTTACATCTTCAGAATGTGCATTGTGGACTGTTTAGTCAAAGAACTCTATCTTATGGCCTATCCGAGAAGGAAAATGTACCTTTCTTGAGGACTCCATTAATTATTAATACAGACAATATTGGTGGTCTGTACAGTATCCATTCATAGTTCGAAAACTTAATGATAGCTCATAGCTGGCAAATACTTTTCACACAAATGCAGAATAGCAGTAGTTCATCATCCTTTTTTTTAAAAGTTTTTACCAGGGGAGATACAGAAGTAAATAAAAACATTTAAGATAGAGAGTTAAGGTTCTTATTGGTATTTATTAGGAGACAACGGTTATTTTTGGTCAACACCTTGTTAATTTTTGGTGGATTTACTCCCTCATTTGTTAATTAACCTAACCGAGTTGAACATGCCCTCCTTTTTAGGATAGCAGGGGGTATGATTTGCTCAGTCTCTTTAACATCGATAGATTTATTTTCTGTGATTTATTATAATACTGTTCAATAATACGATGTCTGGAGTTGTAAACGAGTTCTTCTTTCTTTTTAAATGGTATAGATTTTTCTATGTTTGTCTGTTTTGATTTTATGTTTCCTTCCCCAGACTCGCATCTTCACCTAGACACTCCACGTGATAACCTGCATGCATGCATTACATTCATGTGAAGCATTTTTGCATCCAATAAGGGTAGTGTTGTAAATACGTACAGATCCTATTGTGCCATAGAGTCCACATGGTCTCGAACTTGTATAAATAAACTCAAAAGCTGGAGTCTCTCTTGAACAACATTCTGGGAGATTCAATTTACTCCCAAAACAAACATATCTGAAGCAACTTTCAGCAAACCCTACCTTGTCACCATGATCAAGACATCGATCAGCTTCATAGTCTCGGTTTCACTTCTCTCGTTTCTTCTTTCATACCTTTCTCTGATCACTATCTCCCTCAAGTCCTCCACTTCCTCCTACTTGCCTTGTTTCACCTTGCAGATCTTCAGCCACAGCTTGGACAAGAACTACATGTTCCTCCTTTGCAATGGTATTCTCGTCTTCTTGGCCAAGAACTCCGGTTTGATCGGCGGCAGCTCCTCCGGCGTCGCAGAGGAACATTTCATCAAGAATGGAGCCTTCCGGCCACCGGTTCAAGAACCTCCGGAGAAGACAGAGCCAGAGGTTGCAGAGAAAGGGTTGATTGTGGCTGGAGATGAAGATCAAGAAGAGGAAGAGAAAATTGTTGTTCTTGGGGTTGAGGAAGAAGAAGGAGCAGAGTTGATGAGTGCAGAGGAACTGAACAAGAAATGCGACGAGTTCATCAAGAAGATGAAAGAAGAAATCAAATGGGAATCTCAAGAACTTGTAATGGTTCGGTGACTTGTAATTGTAATTGTGTTATTTCTGTGCTGCTCTGTTTCTTTCCCTGTTTTTGTTGGGTAGCTGCTGAGTTCGTGATTGATTTTTCATATTTTTTTTCACTTCCATAGTTAATCTTCACTTAATAAACCATAAATTTCTTTTAATTATTAGTTTTACTTATATTACACTAACAATTACATGATTAATTGTTTGAACACTTGAATTCTTGACTGTAATAAGAATTCAACTCGAGTTCATCTATTCTTGGACTTAAGGTCTTGTTGGGTGCTCGATCTTTCCATTTCTTCCGTTTGGTATACTCAGTGATAAAATTGGATAACCCATATGAGTCATTAGATGGTTGATTAGTTCAAATTTGTACAATTAATCTAAAAAACAGACCACACGATCTTCAAATCTTAACTTTAATCGAGTTCGTATCAAGATTAATCACATTAATTTAGTTGAAGAACACAAGGGGACAAGCCTCCAACCAGGCACTTGATATGAGATCATGATGTGCCTAACTTATCTACCCACCACACAGTGAATCAGTGATTGTGCGCTGCCATAAATCTTCATGGACCAACTCCACCGCCCTTCACTAAATAAACAAATAAATCAACTCCGACCCACGCAAAAACTCTATCAGATACGATGCAATACACGAACTTTTGATTGAGAAGATGTGTAAGTCGAAGACTACTAAACTCTGATACCATGTTAAAAAACCCATCAATTAGCTAATATGACAGAGATATGTCCCATGATATAGACAGGGAGACATGATTTATCATCAAACCTGTCCCATAAGCTTTTGCACACACAGCATCATGAAACGGCAAGAATTTTATTCTGGGGCTTTATGGCACACGCCCTTGTCATCTACTCTCACCGGACAATGATTAAACATGGCACAGCCAATCTGCAACATCATTAGTTCTCGCCGCTTTGATCTAATGCTGTCCTAAATTAATGAAACAAGTAACTGTATCACTGTCTGAAGAATCTGGTGCAATGCAACTATGCACATCCTTAATATTTTTTTTTTTGAAAGAAAATGCACATCCTTAATATTAGCCATTACAGTTACCATAAAAACATCTTTGATACATAAAATCTGAATTTTCAATCTATTCAAGAGATCAGACATGCCAGAGCCCTCGGGCAACTACTCAACCATTAAAGTGGGCCAAGAAGAAAAGCTACTCCATTAAAATCAACTCACACAGAACAACTCAATCCTCAAAGCAAATATCTCTTTCACAGAAACCATTTTCTTACCTAACTGGAGCAACCAAGAAAAGAAGATTTGTACATCTACACAGTTGAATAGTGAGTTTGGAATAAGAATTATATGTGTATTATAGATGACACCAAAATACAAACATTACCGAGAAAATCCTGTCTTGTTCTTGCTTGCAAAGAAAGCCAGTTGCAAGTGATCCTCCTCGTTGTTGAAGCTTGTCCTTCATGCTTTTTAGAACCTATACCATATACTGGAAGTGTTGCAGATAGATAAAAGGAAATATAGCATCATCAGACGAAATTAAATGATTCGGTAGATTATTCACCAGCATTGAATCAGCCACAGTAAAATACTTACATTCTTTAAACCAACTGGTAAAATTAACAGAAATAGATATATTTCAAATATGAAAGTATACAAATCTAGCAAAGTCTATCATTCCCATACATCCTACCATCAAAATTAGGAAAAGTCAAATAAGAACAGCAACAAAAGAAGTAAATAAATGACACTACCCTAGTTTGTTTCTTATGTATGTACCTAAACAGTGCACTTTATATCCTAAAGACCAACACTAACAAAATAAAAAGCTTTCTCACATTCCTTTGTAGCATCGGGCTGTAAATACTTATCAGACGCACAAGAGAAGAACAATGCAAGTGTCTCGAAATCTAGTGTGGCTTGTGCAGCGCAGCCTGATGAAAGAATCGGTACCTCAGCACTTCTAAATTGTATGTTTACCAATCTGAATATATTGATGTCAGTAATTACTTATCAAATTTGCACCCTCAAACACCTCCTTATTTCATCCTCCAGACAATCTAAATCTTTGATCTGACACAATTTGCAACATCAAGAATCCTAAGAATCACTGACATTGTTAGCTTCTATATTCAAAGTAAACTCATCAATAACCGGCATGTTTTTAACATGACCAAGGAGCCCTGTGAGCTCTCTATGGACATGGTTAAAACGTTCCTTGGAAACTAATGATTCTGTCAGTAAAGCTGCAGCAAGAGAATGGAACTCTTCAGAACACTCATCACTTCTGCTTTGAGCATTTTGATCATCCACAGGGACTAAGGAACTCTCAAGTCGCCATCGAAGAGGAAAATATTTTTCTGGGATTTGAAAGTAGTTCCTCATCACAAGAACTCGAATCGAATGTCTGCATAATATTCCAGAGTGTTCAAATTCCTTACAAGAACAGTCGATTTGTTCATCTTCTGGAATCCAGATCACAAGACACTCCCCGTCCATTTTCTTGAAGTGTCTCACAAGAAATGATCCATTTGCCATTTCTGTTATTGCATATTGCATGGAGAGAACAATTTCATTTTGCAAGATATTGAAAGCAAAAGGAGCAAGGACACTTCGTGCATGTTCTTCTATAGGCATGCAAGTTTTGATTTGCAGATATTGCATCGCTTCTCTTTGTTGATTAGTGAAGTTAGCAGCAGCTCCAACCTATAAAACCTCAATACAAAGCTTCAGAAACTGTTATGCATTACAAAGAAAATGAAAATAACAGTCAATATAAGTTACAAGGGATAATTGCAAAAAAGTACCTTGAGGTGTTCATATTTTGCAAATTGTAGCATGTTCTTTGATAATTACAAAAAGTACCCAGAACTTGCCTTTTTGTTGCACTTTGTGTAAATTTGTTTCAATATGACGATTTTACCCGTTTAAAAAAGAATGAGTAAAACTAAAAAAACCCAGAATTTTCGTCTCCCTTGATTTTTTTCCTCCTTGTATATCAAAAGTGGGAGAAAATTAAGGGAGGTAAAAATTCTGGATCATTTGTTTTTTTACTTTTATTTTTTAAAAAATTCAAGGGTAAAATCATCATTTTGAAACAAATTGCAACAAAAAGGCAAGTTCAGAACACTTTTTTGGAATTATAAAAAAAAAGAGGGTTACGATTTCCAAAAAGCGAATACCTCAGGGTTTTTTTTTTTTTTTTTGCAATCATCCCAAGTTATAACCAATTTACCTGCTCAAAGAACACTTGCAAGCATGTTTGTCCACTCAAGATCCTCTTCAAGAACACATCCATAGACTGTGAGAACTCAGCAGTCATAGCACGAGCAAGAAAGTAACCTCTAATGTACGAAAATGGCCAGGATGTGCGACAAGAAAAGAGCAGAGATACATGCTTATCAGCAACAAGTCCATATCGAGCAACCAAATGATTCCATTGCTGCTCGAAATCTTCTACACTTTCAAGGTGACACACAATGTCAAACTCAGATTTAAAATCAGCATACTGTGATCCAAGAGGAAAAGAGAACCAACTGGATAGTTTGGACAAAATGTTCCATATACATATGACATGCTTGGTATTTGGTAACTCTCTTGCTATAGCATCTCGAAGACCAGAATCAATATCACTTAGAATTGTCTGTGGCTGTCTTCCTCCCATAAACCGAACCAAAGTCTGTTCAAGATAAGAAAAATCATAAAATGACATATGAAGAGGGGTCTAGATTGATCAGAAGAATTATTTTGGGTTAGTTGCACACAACTACCTTTATGAAGTTCTCACAGACACAAAACCCAATAGTAAATTTCCATGAATATATAACCCCAAGATAAATTTTCCAGACACATGACTACGCTTATGAATTTCCCTGTGTCACCATCACACAAAAAAGACATAAACCATCAATTTTTTTTCTCGTCATGTGAGTTTAAGATTTTATAATATCACAGGACTACTCATTCTCATCCTATAATCTTCCGATCTAAATATATTGAAGGATGATTTCGAGAAGGAATCAAATTAAAACCAGAAGATTGAAGGATGAGAATGAGTAGTTTTGAGATATTATAAAACTTTAAAGTCATTTGAAAAATCACGCAACGATAGAAATCAATTTTTTTGATGGTTTCCGTCTATTTTGTAACAACATGACACGTAAAAATTCATAGGGTTAGTCATGTGTCTAGGGGAAATTTACTATGGGGTTATGTTTGCGGGCAATTCATAAAGGTAGTTGTGTGCAATTTGCCGAAATATTTTTCCACAAACCTGTAAAGCCCATGCAAATGAATGAGAACTTTCATCTTGAAGCAAAGTACAACCAAGAAACACGGCTTTGCCATGATTATCCATGCCAAACCACACTCCAAGAAGCAATCCATAGGTGATAGAGCGATATGTGGTGTCAAAGGTCACTACATCGCCAAACAGCATATATGCACGTACAGAATCACCATATGACCATGCAATATTTTCAACCTTGTCACTTTGGTCTGTGGTAAAATCATAAACAAAATCAGCATCCCTCTCTAATGTAGCCTTACAGGCATCAAGAAGTTCTTGTACATCATTCTCTCTTTTTTCATTGAGCATAGCATCATTTTCTTGAACAGTCTTCTTACATGTCCTGACAAAATTCCGAACATCTTTCTCTATGAAAGGCAGCTGTCCAGGTTGAACTCCTTTTTCTAACTCTAACACCTTTACTATTCGATTCACAGGAAACCCAGCTTTGGATAGTAATAGTATCCGTTCTTGGTCAGGTTCTTGGATCTTCCTGTATGCAGGAAGAAGACGGACTTGGTCATCTTCCAACAATTCATGGTTATGAATATTACTAAATTGTGAAACAAACCATTGTGTGACACCATCAACGATTTCCTTTGTCAAATACATTTTTGCATCACATCCACACCGTACTGATTTGCGGTCTCTGGGATGCTCCACATTGGCCTTTTTCCTTGGCTGGTTAAATCCAGAACGATAACAAACAAAATCGCGTCTGTATATCCCTAGATTTTGGCTTTCGGTTGAGCGAGCTTTTCTTATTGAGAACCCGTTCTTCCTAGCAAAGTTGCTGTAATATTCAAAAGCATCATCATCGGTTTTAAATATTTGACCCACATAAGGAGTGAAGATTGGTTCAAATGATGACAAGGATGATGTTGCCTCACTCTTTACTAGCTGAGAACTTGCAGACATCTGATCTTCACCTTCATACTTAATGTAACATTTCCAATCTCCACATGGACACTGCTGACGTTGTATCCAGATGTTATTTGATGGCTTCATTATCATTTTGTGGAAAAAATATCCAAAAAGTGAATCAAGGATTCAAGATCCAACCTTTATGCACCAGGTGGTTGCTAATGTCATAAAAGAAAAGAAAAATATTTAGCTCTAAAAACTAATAATAATTTATAGAATCAAACAATTCATTTACTTCAATTCCTCTGCTGTGTAATAAACCAAAAGAAAGGCCAACATAGGATCACGATAAATTTCCTTCTTTTGCCTACGTTTTTAAGTAAGCCAATCAAAGATTTCAAGAAGTCCAAGGTGCAAACCTCAAAAGAAAATAAGTTAAAACCATAAATTTACATCAAATGCTGTGAATAAGTAGTACACAAGTCAAACGAGTTAAAATTCCCTTGCCAGAGGGAGAGAGATAGTTAATAGCAGATAATGAAAACAAGAAATGAGATTAAGCCCATGCATCTAATTAGAGTCATTATATGGCTCTAGGGCTAGGGAAGTATCTGCTAAAACTATTCCCAACACCACTTACCTAAGCTGAGATGCTACATTAGAGTTTCATATCTTCCCCTTTACTGGGTTCCCTATACAACCAGATGAAAGGTAGATCTTTAGACTATAACTTAAGTGAAAGGAAAAATGTATTATGATTGCAAATCTTTTACAGAATCAGAGAAACCTATTTCAACATCCAAATTATTGTCAATGATTCTGTTTAAACCCCAAAAAATAAAGAAATAGGGTCCATTTTAATTAAAATAAATTCAATTCATAAGAAAGAAAGAATGAAGATAATAGATGACACTATAATCATCAAAATGGATACACTGAGACCATGATGATCATGCTTCACAGTTTTAGTAGTGGGATACTTCAGCTTCACAGATAAGAAAGTAATAGAAATGATACAGACTAGACCCACTACAGAACTGTAACTGAAGAATGCAGAAAAATGTAATATTTTGCAAAATTGAATACAATCCCGAGAACAGTCAAATAAAAACAAATTAAATTCGCAGCAGAAACTGAAATAATTTAGAAATGAAGGAAACCCTAAAATTAATCCGAAGATGAAAAAGCTGAAAACTTTGATGTATTATAAACATTAACAAGCAGCTGAAAACCCACGTACCAGTGAAAAAATCAGCAAAAGAAACCCTAATTTTTTCAAGTTCCTCCACCTTCAGCAATGCGATCCCAAGACCACCCTGTTCAATTCACAGAAGAATGAAATGTTGGGATTGCAAAAAACAAAAAATCTGAGAGATCAATTGTATATTAAACGGTAATTGAGAACTGTAAGTAATTAAATTTGGAAAGGAAAAAAGGAGTGATTTTGAGATAGAAGTTACACATACCATATAGAGAGGAATTGTATTAATGAATATGGAATCGGAAGGTGGTAATGAAGTAGGACCTAGAGCTATGGTGTGCTCTGCTTCTGCATATTTGCGTGTGCTTTGGGTTCTTCTTCATCGCTGGTGATGCTAAAAATAGATGAACTTGTAATGAAAGGAGCGGCCTATGCACAGAGGCCCATTTTAAGCATGTGGATCCATGGCCCAGGTCCAGCGACCCACTTCTTCTATTTTGAAACTCATGGGCCAGAGATAAACGTACAGGGAATCTATCAGTTGACTATTTTTTTTCTTTTTCTTTGGAGGAATGGGATATGCAAACCAAAGTCTGAATTCACGACAAGCTCTTAATTCTTAATGAACTCAGCTAACTGTTCCTCTTCTTCGGCCACAGTGAGTTGTAAATCGATGCCACAATGAGGTCCTTCGTTCCGCTCCAGACTCCGCCTCTTCTTGATGCTTGAATGAAAAAGCTTCTCCTCCTTGATACAGTCTGTACTTGAATATCAAAACCCAAACATCCATGGATTGAGGAAGATGACAAGTTAAAAGTGTTGTCATCATGTCTCTTTTTTATTAATTTATTCTTCAAGTTACTCATTGTTATCAATGAAATAAAATGAGCTTCCAATTACGTTGGGGCTTCTATTTAATACACTGAGAGCAAGAGCACTGCAGTGACAAAATGTACTCCCCGCGGAGGAGGAATACATTCCCCTCAATCAACATAAGCTTAGAAGGTTCCGGCAAAATGTCTCCCCACACAAAACTAAGAAGCAAATAGTTCGGATAACTCTAATAAAAAGAAGATGGGCCAATTGAAAACGGCATGGCCAAATAGATATATATGTATTTTCAATAAAAAAAAAATTGTAGAAACAAATAGAACCGATAAATTGGAGTAGTTCCAT
>JAYMSW010005350.1:0-10110 GCA_036897725.1 Erodium texanum
ATTTTCCTAAATATAAAATCATTTTTCCAACTAAAATTACTTTTAAAAAAATATCAAAATTACTTTTTTATTTAATTAAAAAACAGTTTTAATTTTGAGACTATCTTTTTTAAATTAAAGTTTTGTTTTACTATTATTATAGAATTAAATAAGTTTCTTTTAAAACTAAAGGTTTTTTTTTGAAAAATAAAACTAAATGCTTTATTTTAGAATAATAAATTTTTTATCTCTAAAGTATTTCTTTTTTCAGTTTTTGGAAATTTAAAATTTAAAATCTTGTTTTGAAAATAATTATTCTCAATTTATTTTACTTTTCTGGAATGCAGTTTAAAATTTTAAATCATCTTTTGTAAAATTAAAGTTTTTATTTTATTATTCTTATAGAATTAATTATAAAATTAAAATCAAATTTAGAAAATAATTTTTTCTTGTAGTGTAAGGGTAAAATCATTATCTTACATCAAATTTAACTCAGTTGCTAATAGTAGACCAAAAAAATTGTTCGGTAAAATAAGATAGAGTCCAAAACATGATAAGTTTTTAGAAGTCACTTGGTGGTAGTGGTGTTTTGGAATTTACCCTAAAATGTATGTATATATTTTGGACTTCCTTTTAATTTTTTAGTTGAAATGATAAAATGTAACAAACTATAAAATAATCACGTTATATTTAACCCGAAGATAGTACTAAATGAGTCGACTTGTAAACATGTCAAATCTTGAAAGGTAAAACTTGAAGTTAATTTATTTTCTAAATGTGTTTTGTTGAGAGCTCGAGTTTACTTATACCCAACTATAATATACTTGAATTGAATATTTGATAAATCAAGCTCGAAATTCTAATCAAATATGTTCTTTCTACCCATTCATATTTTCTTGTTTCTATTATAGACGTAATTGACTAATCTATTAATTTGCAGTCACAATGGAATTTATAACAATACTTGTTATTAGTCTGATTTAAAACTATGTGAAAAAGTTATGATTTAAAACAAACAGGGATTTAGTTTCACTTGAGTATTTAAAAAAAAAAATGAAATGTTATTTTATTACTCAACTAAGTCCGAGGAAAATATTGACATAAGTTTGTCCGGTCAAGACAGTACCAAAACGTTCGTGTCAACAAGAGTATTCTTATTTCTTTTAATAAATTTGAACTTCAAAAATACTTAAAAATAAAAATTCAAACGATTTTTGTAAAATACTTCTCAATTTTTAAAATTTTATAGCTATTTTTTGCAATATATATTAATTTTTTCATTTTCAATTACTTTTATCAACTATTTTTTATCGTGACAGAGCAATTTCGACATTTCACAATAAATTTAATAATATTAGAGTTGGTGAAGCTGAAAATTAGTTTTTGTAATCATATAACCGGGTCTTATCTTAAATGTATCGTGGTCTTATGAAATTAGGTTACAGTATATAACATGTTCATGAAATTATGCCTACGGTTTTGGACCAAGAAATTAAGGCACATGTTGGGCAGAGCCAATCGTGCATATATGTATCCTTGAATGCATATATGATAGATACTTAAACCAATGAATCGAGCCTAAACTTGTAAGAATTTAACTTGATCGGTGAAGAAATTAATAGGTACAAGTTTGGTTCAGGAAGAGTGTTACATTGAAATATTTAATTACGTTATTCTTAGAATAATCATTTTTTTATTTAATTTATTTGAAAACTAGTGACATGTAATTTATTTTCTTCGTATACGATCTTTTGGGATAAAATCTTTTTTACGCAAAAAAAAACATTAGGAAAATCATCTCATTAATATACACATTAACCAACTTCCTTATCTAGGACAATATTTTATGGGTAGAAAATATCACCAAAAAGGTTATATTACAATCAAAATTTGTCATATAAAGTAACTCATATAAATGTCATTTTTCATTTCATCTCTTAAAGTGCCTAACATTTTCTCTACCCTACCCATCAGATTTACCACTTTTACTACACTAATAATCACATATATGTTTGGAGGATTACCATTTCAATCCTACCTAACAGATCGAATTATTAATGCATAATTTCTACGTAAAACATTAAATACGATTGAAAATCCTTGAAAAGAAAAATAGGGGTAAGTCCAGAAAATAACAATGTACTAATCTTTATGTTTAAAAAGTATCGAACGGTTTAGTTACTCAACAAAAAAAATAACGTTAAACAATTTTTTCGTCTGTAAAATGTTAAAATTAACATTTTTAATATTTCCCTAATTACCCTCAACTGGTAAAAACACAAACAACCGGTCAAACGTCAAACTATGATTCAAAACACTAAAGTCAAAACCCAAACATTAAAGTCAAACCCTAAACACTAAAATCAAACCCCAACAAACTGGTTAAACTCTAAACACTTAAGGGTACAATAGTTTTTTACAATATAACTTAGCAGAGTTAACAAGTATGCAAAGGAAAATTTTGTTTATCCTCCTGCTTTAATAAATAACTAGACAGACCGTTATTTTTTCAAAATCTATGATTAATATATCATTACGTTATATAATTATCTAAAAAAAAAAACCGATTGAAAATGGAGGTAGATTTGTGGGTAATTTTGGTACGGGAGTGAATTCACCCACCCTACCCTATAGTCCACATAAATACAAGCAACTTGAGTCGCACCAAATTTCCACCGACGCTGAGATTTGCGGCTGGAAGCGTTTGGTCGGATCGTCCCATCGCCACCACCACACACTCTATCTCATCGCCGGAGACATGGCTTCTCCCGGCGGCGGCAGGTACATGCCCCCCGCCCCGCCCCCCCCCCCCCTCTCCCCCATCCGCTCCGCCGCCCTCGTCGCCGATCAGGAGAAGTATGCCCTCTTAAACCCTTCTCTTTCATCTCGATTCTCCGAGATCTGTTCTCTTTTCAGCTGTCCTTGTATTGAGATCTAGGCTGCTAGTCAATTATATTGATTCTCTTTTGTTTTGTGTGCGTCTCTTGCTCGCTGTGATCGGATTCGTTTTGATTTGAAGATCTGATTGTCTTGTTCAGATCGTAGTTTTGTAAGTTTGTTTCATTTCCGGGATGCTTATTGCTTCGTGGAGCTATGTTAGATTGATCGTGTAGTTGTAGCATCTTTTTTGTACATCTGATCCAATGAACTATGCTTGTATTGCTATTTTTTTTTATTACGAAACGCTTTTTTTATTTATGATGAGGATTGAAATTGAGTTGTTGCGCTACTGATGTTGCTGTGAAAAAATTCAATGGCTCAACCGTGTTCTGTTAGTTGTTCAAGGTTCCAATCTTTGATATGGAGTTGTATTGTTAATGAAAATGGTGTCTTTAAAGCTACTTTTATGTCCTTCAAGTGTTTTTTCTTTAATTTTGGTTGATGCTTTTGTTTATCGTCTTGAAATGATGTGTTGTTGATCACTTTGGCTACTCTAGTTCAGATCCCATTTTTGACAGTATATACCAAACTTGTAGGCTACATGTATCTTTTGGTGACCGTTTAATTGTGGAACGCCAAGAATTTAATATCTTGACCTTGTTCTCTTGTTTTTTGTGTCAGGTATCTCTCTGAGTTACTAGCGGAGCGTCTCAAGCTAAGTCCATTTGTTCCAGTACTCTCAAATTGCTACCGATTGTTGAATCAGGGTGAGTTTTAGAGTAGAAATGTTGCATATAGTTGTAAATGGAAGTTCACTCCCCAGTATTTCCATTTTTAGTTTTAGGAAACCAAACAATTCAATTAATGGAAGGCCAAAGCTTGAGCGCTAACTGCTGACTTTGCAAGTAAATAACTACAAATGCTGATTAGGGATGGACTAAACTATACCATCATACTGTTGGTAATTCTTCAAAGTTCAAATTATGTCACTTGGTTGGGGCATCTTATATCCATAATCTGGACAAAATTAATCTAATTCTAACTGCTATGTGGATATACTTCAAAGACTTCACTCTAGTCAGTGGAGATTGTATCAATGAGCTGCTAAAGAAAATTGAAGTTTAATCAAGGGTTGTGGGTGAAGTGGCAGAGGCTTCATGTAATAAGCATGAGGTCACTGGTTCCATCCCCATACCTGCGATATTGCATTTCCCTTCTTTCTGATAAAAAAAAGAAAAGAAAATTGAAGTGTAATTTAGTACTTTGGTTTACATCCCTGCCTAACCTTCTCAGACTAATTGTGGAAAGGTCAGTTATATCAGTGTTTTCCTTCTCATAGCTTTCTAGCTCTTAATACGAATGATCTCTAAGTATTTGTTTCCCTTGATAAGTTTTCCTTTTCACATTCACATAATTCAAAAATAATAAATTTGTATTGTATAGGTGGCAGTTCTATCCATAGCATATAGATAAAAGGTTATGTGTCAGTCTGGTGTGAATGTGCTGAAGTTGAGAGCTCTGGAACATCACCGGTTGCTTCATTTTGTACATTGGAGCTTCGTTCACCAACTTGCTGACATGCGTACAATGAGTAGATTTAATTGATTAGCAAATAATTACACCAAAATGTTTTCCCTATGTTGTCTGCAGACATAAATTTACAAATCTGTTGTGAACTTGTAATAACCCGTTTTCTGAGCTGGAGTCCTAGTTTTGAACTTATTTTGGTTATCAATCAACCACCACTAGCTGTTGTGGGTATGTTTCCAGATTACCAAGAAAATGTCTTGCTATTAATCGTATGAGATTAAAGGGGCCTTAGATTAGATGCTTAACCAAGGATGGTAGTAAAAGAAAACGCTCATCAGTCTGACAAGTGTCTGTAGATATTGACAATTGTTACAATAAGAGTTTAGCAATTTATTTGTATGGTTAGGATTTGGCAAGGATTGAAATACTGTTGTTGATTAGGCTCTGGATTCGGCATGTATTACGCTCAAATGAGCATGGAGGTTGAAGGTTATGGATTTGTATGTATAACAAGCGGATGGACATGCTGAATATAGATTTTAGATCTGCTTGCCATGTGATTTCAGGAAGGGTTGAAATGATTTGAGCTCTATATAAATGATTCCATACTAGTATTCTGCTTGGATGAAGATGTTGGTAGGAAGTCTAAGGTCACTGGTAGCTTCATCAGATATTTATGTTGTGTCTAGTCTACCACATGGATTAATCTAATATATTTTGGGTGATGTTGGACGTTAAAGTTAAGATGACAAGTATAAGGAGATTTTTCCCATGAGCGTTGCGAGTATTTTTCTTGATCACATAACTGCATGTAGCATCTAAAGATGAGGTTGTAAAGTTTTTGGGATACATGGTTAGGAGCTCTTTAAGGTTGCTATGAGGATGAGGGAATACTTATCAACTTGATTTGAGTCTTCATTCTGACAAGGATATAGTTATTTATTGTGCAATTCAGGCAAGGATCAAATACATTGTTGAGTATCATGGTGCAAATATGTTTTGTTGATAGAAAAGATTCTTGTACAGATTTTTGGTGGCAATTGAGTATCTAGATAGCAATCGAACTATCATATACCTTACAGAAAGAGAAAAGTGTCTCTCTAGACTAGAGGGTGAGTGAGGAAGGCAGAGGATGGGCTTTGCAGTATAAGGTAAGCCCGTGCCTTGGGTGATTGGAATTAGGATTTTGTTTGTTGTCTTTTTTGCAGCAAAAGATCAGGGGAAGAGGTACAATGCAAAGAGATATTTCAAATGTCTCGTTCCTTGGGTGAAGTTTGTTGTAGATTTCCCATTCATCGATTAGCTCCTGTTCTTTAGATAGTCTGAGACCATGATTGAGGCATAATTTGGAATCTTGAAAGAACTATATCAATGTGTATATCTCATTGAATAGTCAGTGAATATTTTTGTGGCAAGAGGAACCGAGGTTGGTTCTTGTAAAATATCAGATAGATGGACATATATGATTCCTCCGTGTGGTTGCCCTCTATAAAGAGTTGGATCAAGTTTTCATAAATTCTAGATTTTGCCCAGTGTGAAGCTCTAAAGGAACAATTTCATATGCCAACTTTCAAGTTAAATTGCAGGATTACTATCCGTAGATAGCTTGTGTATAATGTATTTCTCTTATATTAGTTTTTGCTGCATATTGTTGCTCTTTGGGGGATTATGAGTTCTCCATTTTCTAGAGGAACCACTTGCCACTTCGTTACTTTATTTGCAAGTCTTATAGGTGTTTTAAAAAAAATAAGTCTTATAGGTGTTAGTTGTGGGAAATATATTATTGGATTCATAAATTTATCAATCAAATGGGTCCTTTCTTGGATGTCTTGTGACATTTATATCCTTGGATGAAAATATAACAATAAAGAAGAATAACACTCCCTTGTGTATGTAACAGAGTTCAATCTTCTAAATTGTTGGTTTTATTTCATAGGCGAAGCATTGATTTTTAACTGACTCTTTAACTATCGTGTTTGTCTATCCATTTTGTCACCACTGCTAACTTTTTAACAAATGCTGACTGGTACATCTTATTCTTGAAAATTGACATTTTTGGAGCAGAAATATTGCGTGTAACCACACTATTGGAGAATGCATCAGTTTTAGGTCAAAGTGGGCTTGAACATGCTAGCCCCCTGGCTTCTGGAGGATTATTTTCAAATGGAGGAGCTGATGCAAACGGATGGGCATCACGGTTTCAATCAGAAGTATGGGTGCTAACTATTAACATAACCTCTTTTTTCCAGCTAATTTTACTGTTTTGAAATATTCCTGACACAGTCTCTTACACATGGTTCTAACTTATGACTTTTGTTTGAGTGCTTGTAATTTTAATTGCCAATTTTGTGTTGACAGGTTGACTGAGGCTAACATCATCAAGCAATGTATAAAATAGATTTTATTGTTTCACAATTACATTGTTTACTTCCAAAGAAAACTGAACACCCAGTAAATAATTACCTAGCGGTTGTTTGTAAAACTGATAATTTTGGTAGGAAAGATGGTCTACATGCCGAGTTGTATCAACCAAGGGCTTTGTCTAACAATGACTTCTTTTATTATAGTCTGCCATCTTTTAGGGACCTCATACTGTCTTTTAGTTTCTAATATTGGAGGAATAACTTCATGATAACATTTAACAGATCCAGTGACTAATTTTTTGTTTTACTGCTGAAACTGTTGGTCAGATGCCATCGTCTAATATAGAGACCATATATGACTAATGAGCCTGATAGTATTTGTCAATTGGATTTCATTATCTTCTGCAACTAAGCCTGTGCATCAACTCCTGTTTTGGTTTCTAGTTTTATACACACGGCTGTCGTGTTCTAGTATGCTTGTATTTAGATGCTTTATCCTTTTTTCGTCCTGCATCACTGTTTTTTAGTTTCTTATTTTGAGATCCTGAAGAAAATCTTGAAGGGTTGAAGCTCCATGTTACCACATGTTGCCAACTACAGCAGGATGGCATTATTAATATGTTATAAACAACTTTGGGAATTTTGTGCAGCTGTCAAGTCTATTACAGCCCTCATCAGTTCCAAACTGGTTGAGCCCTCAAGGTAGCTCATCCGGTCTTATTGTTAAGAAAAGTATAAGGGTGGATATTCCTGTCGACAAATATCCCAATGTACGACTTGACTGCTTCTCTTGTGATTTCCCTTTTTCCTCCATTGCAGCACCTAACATTGATTTTGTTCTGCAGTATAATTTTGTAGGGCGCCTCCTAGGTCCTCGAGGGAACTCTCTTAAACGGGTAGAAGCAAGTACTGATTGACGTGTTTTGATCAGAGGGCGTGGGAGCATCAAGGATCCAGCTAGGGTAACGATGAAACAAACTCTCTTTAATTCTTGATCATTTTGCATAATTTCTTATTGCAGGTTTAAATATGTCTGGGCAAGTATTCCTATGATATGAATGATGCCATATGTTTTTCTTGTTCATTTTTACATAAAGCTTTTGTAAGTGTGAGGGTAGGGAAATGGTTCTAACATGCACAACATTTGGCATCTACAGATGAAGCCAATATCCTTAATTTTAAATTTGCAGTAATATCATTATGTTTGGAATTGGTTTTAGGGGTAAATTGCATTCATCTATGAATTGCCCAGAGAAAGATAGCTCCATAGTAAATTTCCATGGACACATAACCTCATAGTAAAATTTTCACATATACATCCCTTACGAATTTTCACATGTCACCATGGTACAAAATAGAAGGAAACCATCAAATATTTCGATTTTTTTGTTTCTCAACTTACCCGTGACTTTAAAATTTTATGATATCTAAAAACTACTCATTCCGATCCTTCAACCTTCTGGTTTCAGTTTGATTTTTTTCTCGAAACCATCCTTGAATATACTGAATTCGGAAGATTATAGGATGAGATTCAGAAGTAAAGTCAGGTGTGAGTCGCGTGACAAAAATCGAAATTTTTGGTGGTTTCTGCTTATTTTGTATGATGGTGACACGTGGAAATTCATAAGGGCAGTTATGTGTACATGGAAAATGTACTGTGGGTTATATGTCCGTGGAAATATACCATGGGATTATGTATTGTGGGCAATTCATAAAGGTAGTTGTGAGCAATTTAATATGGGCCATAATGTGGTATGTGTATTCCCAGGTGAGATATGTTTTGTGTTTAGTAAATAGGAAAATCATGGGTTCCTCCGCCACTCTTAGCTAACGTGTTATTTGATTTTGAAGGAGGAAATGATGAGAGGAAAGCCGGGGTATGAGCATCTGAACGAACCTCTGCATATCCTAGTTGAGGCAGAACTGCCCGTCGAAATAGTTGATGCCTGCCTTATGCAAGCACGTGAAATCCTTGAAGATTTGCTGAAACCAGTGGTAACTTTTGGCCAACTCTTTGAAACTTTGAAAAACTTGTCATTCCCTACACCCATGCTAACATTGTCAGCTCTTTGTAATGTAGAATGAATCTCACGACTTCTACAAGAAGCAACAGCTTCGAGAGCTAGCTATGCTTAATGGAACACTAAGAGAGGAAGGTTCACCCATGTCTGGTTCCGTGTCACCCTTCAACAGCGGCCTCGGGATGAAGAGGGCCAAAACCTAGAGGGCGATAGAAGTTCTCCTTTGGGGTGAGTTTTAAAGCGTGTGTTAGTTTCTGCCAGTAAAAAAGCAGTTGCAACACCACAGAGGTGTTGCCGTGTCAGCCAATGCCTTGAACAGCATTCGGGGCACTGGCACTACTTGTGCCGGTTCTTGTTTCTATGTGAAGTAGTGAGTTCTCTTCTGTCGAGGGGAGGTTTAGTTACAGTATTGCATAAGTTATATAAACATATGGGTTTGGGGGTTGCTTTTGTATGTTTGATTTATTAGGTGGTTTTGGTCAGAGTAGTACTACCCAAGTATGTGCCTTGGGAGTGCTGGAAAAAAAAAAGGCATGTCCTTGTATTATTAGTTTTTTTTTATTTATTTCTTCTTCATAAGCTTGTGATGACAGTTTTGATAGCCGATTATATAAGGTATGGTGCGTAGTGTATACTGAAAGTGCTCTCCTGGTTGGAGTGATATAGTGTACAACACACTTATATTTGTTATTAAATCATTCTTTATTGGCTTGGAAAACCTGTATCTGTTGCTGTCTCTTTGTTTAAGCAATTTCTTTATTTCCAGATAATTATGATTTCTATTATAACGGTTCTACAGTGGGAGATGATTAGGGCAAGTCCATTGGTTGGTGCTGAGGAGATAGCGCCGGCGTTTGCATCAGTGAAAAAGGATTGGTGCCGGCGTTATCTCGACACCAGCTCTCTACTGGGAGCTGCTGTCAGGCACCGATACAGCGGATTGAGTACCAGCCAGCGGCCGTCGCGCCAACCCATTCAATCATGGCACCAAAGTAGTGGTCAATTTTTATTCTTCTAAAAAGTAAATTTCAACCCCGACGCATGAGATGTTCTCGTCAAATTGCAAGCGTCGGTTCTTCTCTCCCCCCTCTCTCCTTTTGGTCTTACCATTGTTGACGTGACCGATGTTATTACCTACGACCTGATGGAGTTGTTCTTAATGTATCATTAACGTTTATTCTGCGTAAAGTTGAAAAAAAAAAAAAAAACTCCTTTATTCAACCCTTTAACTTGGAAGCGCACTCAATCGGGGGCAATTATTTTGGAAAAGACAGGTCTAGATTGCCGTTAACTATGAAAATGAACCAATGTTGTGGCCGTTTGGTGGGCTCATCAAC
>JAYMSW010005351.1:0-10110 GCA_036897725.1 Erodium texanum
TTAACAGTTTTTAGGAGGTTGGGGCTTGGAAAGGAGCCTAAGCAAACCTCAATTTCACTACAACTAGCTGATAGATCTATTACATACCCTAGGGGTGTTATTGAGGATATTCTTGTGAAAGTTGGCAAATTTGTGTTTCCTGCTGATTTTATTATTCTTGACATGCAGGAGGATTATGAGATCCCCTTGATTTTAGGGAGACCATTTTTAGCCACAGCAAGAGCTTTAATTGATGTAGAGCAAGGAAAGCTGACCATTAGATACGGTGAAGACCAAGTGGTCTTCAACGTGTTTAAATCTATGAAGAGGCCTGCTGCCAAGGATACATGCTTTAGGCTGCATGTATCGGAGTCTATTGTGCAAGGCACAATAAAATTAGATATAGATGAAGATAGTATATTAAAATTGTGTTTGAGTACTGATTCGTTGGTTAACGTAAATCACATGGAGAGAGACGGGTAGAATCTGTAACTATTATGCTCTAATGCCCTTCTCAATAGAGCAGCACCTTTCTTCCGCGAAAAATTCAAACCGAGTTAATCCTCAACGATATATAGCCCTGTCTGATGATACTAAAACGTTCCAATATATCCTAATCCTAGTGTGAAAATGACTACATGCTGAAGTAATATCTTTGAGTTTAATCTGAACCCCAAGTTGAAGTTGGGCTTCGGCCTATTCATGGTAAGATTAGGCTCGAGCCCATCAATCCTTCCATAATTTTGTTTTATTTTGTTTGTGTCACCTCCGATAGGAGCAAATAGAACTTGCAGACGCGAAAGCCCTAAAAGCAGAAGGAGCGTCTGAGTTCATCCGAAGTTGCAGTCGCCAATTTTAAGGTACCGCTACCTGTACATCATTTTCTCATCATTCCGACATAGTCGATTGTAAAACGGCGGTTAATCTATACGATATGGTTGCTTCACAAATAAAAATCGGATTTTTATTTGTAGAAACATCGAAGTTATTAGTTGAAATTTGACTGCTTTTTATGTCAAACTTATATGCAATTAGTTTTTTTCGTCTGGGTTTGTGAAGTACATGTAAAATGCAAGTGCTTTTGGTTGTTTTGGCGATTTTGATGGTTTCATTCCAGTCATGTGCCTGTTTCTATTTGAAAATGTGACTTTCTTGATCCAAAAAGTAGGGTGTTGCACTTGCATTAGCATTTTATAATTAGGGCTGTGATCTTTGTTGGCAAAGATGTTAAATGGGTAAGGGTTCTTTCTTGTTTCAAGTTACAGAATGCATAAGCCAATGGCATGGAATGAACTTGTTGATGTTATATCATCCGATGAGGACTCGGATATGGAAGTTCTTAAGGAGTCTGGTGTAACTCACCCAACTGATGACACTTCCTTCGATCAGTCTTACAAAGACATAACCCCAGAAGGTATTTTCTCCCATTTTGATCTGTGCTTAAGTTTTGCCTATAATTGGTATATTTTATGCATTAGTAGCTTTTGAAAAACAAGTTATTGGCCTTGGTTCTTTAAGGGCTTACTTGCTCTTGTGTTGTTTGTGCAAGAACATATTGTATAGTCTGGATATGCATTCTACAACTATCTCTTTCATCATTGCAATTTCATCTGTTCCCAAAGTTGGGTTTGACTCTCTCAATATGCCTAGTAGTACAACAACTTCTCTTGATCAGAAGTTATCACCTAGTTTGTTAAATCCTTTTGTTATTATTAGTTTCCTGCAAAGAGTGTAATGCTTAGCTTGCTTCCGATGGCTGTTGATGCTCTAACCAAGACAAATATGTTTTTTTTTCTCTTCTTGCGTTCTTTGTTGCTTTTGACATTACATGTATTGCTCAAACATCTTGATGATGCAGATGCGTTGACCAAAAGAGCAGAAATGTATCAGCAATACATGAAGCAGATCCCAATCCCACAGCAGCGAGGCTCTGTTATCCCGTTTACCTCCTGGACGGAGTTAGGGATGTCCATTAAGAAGCTTTATGGACAACCTTTGCATTACCTGACCAATATACTTCTGAAGCAGTGGGACCAGCTGAGAATCGGGACTGAGGAGGAATACACACCATTGGATCTCACGCTGCATCCCGCCAAAGCTGAAGCTGCCATTTGGCTAGCAGAGGAAGTTCACCGGCGCACCTCGTCTCATCGTCATATAGCTAAACTGTGGCTTTCTGATCCAATGCACCACTCCAATGTTGACTCCATCTTTCCGCAGTTAGGAAACATATCTTGAAAGATCCATCAGATTCCACCTCCGAGGGTCCAGATGACATACCCGGTTCCCATGTTCTCATCCCCACTCCCTAACTCGGATGTCCGTACCAAGTACATAACACTGATCTTTATATTTTGTAGTTGTGGATAATGAAATGTGATCTACTTTTTCTGCAATGACATGGGTTTTACTATTCTGTTATCATAAATCATTACATGTTCTGTTCTGTCCTTTACCTTAAAACAAATACCTCTATAAAGTGCATTAGCTTCTTCTTGGTTCTAGACTCTTGAGATAGCTAATAAATGGCTTATCTGGAATGGTATTGCGACTGATGGTTGAACAAGTTGGCGAAGATAAAGGCTGAAAAAATGCAAGAAACCAAGTGACCCAAAATTTAGAGGCCAATTTTTCTGGTGCAGCCCAAAGTCAACCTTTGAAGTTGAAAGGTGGTCTAAATGTACAGGGTTTGGGGTTCAGGTCTAATTAGAGAAGCATCAGTTGATACTGAAGAGCAAACTGAGCTAGTTTGTGAATCTCGTTCTCTGACTTAAAGAGGAGCAGCCGGAAGTAGATTGTACTAAGTAGAAACTTTGTAATGGACCTCAACATGGACTTGGGCCTGCAAAGGAGTACTCTATACCTTTTAAGTAGGGCGGCTCGTCCCACATCACTTAGCTACAGCACAGACTCATGGTTTATATGCATGTGAAGGACAAACTGAGCTTGTCCCTTCGGGGACATCCGATAAAATTGGAACGGCTAAGAGTCTCATCCCTGTGTATATAAACCATGAGTCTGCGCTGTAGCAAACTGATGTGGGACGAGGATTACTACCAGAAATCCCTAATTACTGTATCATTCTGCTGCTGAAATCCTCCAGGTGCAACATTAAAACATACTAATCACAGTAATGGTTTCATTAGTAAGATAACGGCTTGTTTTGCTTTTCTTTTTCATCATATAAATTAATTATTCAGTGGCCAAACCCACACAAGCATGGATGCCAAATAATTACTTGCATCAATGAAGTCCAAATGTTTCCTTATCCTTTTATCTCTATTGATGCACAACAACTGAAACATATCCTCTCAGCTCTCAAGACAAATTTCGGAACCCAATGAACCCGAAAAGAACAAAAACAATCAGAGGGTTGTGATCAAGGACCCCGGGAAGGGCTGAAACAGAAACAGCCAGGGCGCTGATCCTCGGGTATCATCCCTCCTCCCCTGCTCGTATCAATTGCTTCCAGCATTCTAACAACCTCATGCATCTCCGGCCGTTTTTCAGCATTCGCGTCCCAGCATTTCCTCATGATGCTTGCCAAAGAGTTTGGGCAACATCTTGGTATTTCTGGTCGCAGATTCTGTCGGTTATAAATCATTCGATCTCATGTGAGCATATACAAAAAAATTATGAACCTCATGTGAAAATTTAAATACGAAGCCTTCTTTGCAGCATACATAAACCTTAATATGAACAACCTTAATAAGAAAATAATTATTTTGGAAGTGAGTATATAAATTGCTTGTCAAAGAAATACTGATTCTAGAATCTTTAAAAAGAAATGATCTACTTCAAAAGAAAAATGATCCACACATGCAAAAAAGGATGACATGACGTATGTAATGATGTGAACTAACCTGTCGAACAACGGCAGATGACACATCAGCAAAGCTAAGATCGGGGTAAGGCATATCACAACAATAAATCTCCCATAAGCATATGCCAAAGCTATAGACATCGCATCTTCTGTTGTATGGCTTACCATCAAGAACCTACACAAAGTATTCATATACTTCAGTAATTTGTTAATCACCACCAAGAACCAAGACAAGGTATTAACAACATGCCCAACCAATACAGAGATTATATTTCTTTTCAAACTTTTGATCATGCACACTTTGAGACATGTCAATACAGAAATATACAAATATCATAAACCATTAAAAAAAAAATCACTTAACAAGGCATGAGTAAAATACCTCTGGAGCCATGTATCCAAGGGTGCCAGTTTCACCAGTCATGTCCCTTGGATTCTGAGCTTCGACACGGGCTACACCAAAGTCAGCAATTTTAAGATTTCTATTACCATCGAGCAACATATTTTCAGTTTTGACATCCCGATGCACAATCTTCATCGAATGTAAATAACTCAATCTGCAATGGAACAAAGAGCACATTCCTAATCAGCAGAAGCTTCATATACAAACTTCTCAAACAAGAACTATAGAAACTGAAACACACCCTCTAGAGAGATCCAGAGCAAGTTGAATCACAATCTTAAAGGGAAGCTTCTTTCGCCTATTTTTTATCAAGAACTGTTTTAAATTTCCACCCGAAAGAAACTCCACAACAACACAACACGCTCTAGTAGGGAGAGGTCCATCAGCTGATGAGGTTTTGGCAGGAACCTTGAGATTTGATGTCCCCATTGAAGCGCCAATGAACTGTATTATTAAAATTTAAAAAGTTATAAATAAAACCTCAAAATTTTAAAGAATAACAGAAATAAGACTAGTTGCTTATGTTAATAATTACCAGGAAAGATTAAAACATGAAGCTAACAAGGTATATAAGACAAGTAAATTGGTTGTGATGCACAGAAAAATAAGTTGTCATCGTTGTAACAATAAAAGTGCATTGAGTAAAAGAATGTGAAATTGTACTCTGGTAACATTTGGATGGTCAAGCTTCTGCCAAACAGCAACCTCTTGCCGAAATGATGCCCGCATAGCAGCAGTTTCAGCAGTTGTAGCATAACCATCCTCTCCCCAGTCCAACAACTTCACTATTTTATTCAATTAACAGTAGCATGAGACGTTGTCTAGTACATTATACAGCAAAATATCAAGAAAATTCACAAAGTAAATCAATCTCTTGAACTTGTAACAATCAGCAAGATAGCATAATTTAAGTAAATCAACTTAAATCACATTGAAGAAAACATGTATGACTGTGACGAGAAGGAGATTACCTGCTACATCTTGGTTATCATAAGTACCCCGGTAAACTGTGCCATAGGTCCCATGAGCTACCTCAGACCTTAAATTCAGTTTGGATAAATCAATGTACCACTCTTCTTTATTCATTTCACTGTCAGTGTTCTTTGACCAAACCTTGCTCAGATGCTTTTCTAGCTGCATATCCAAGTTTTTCAGATCAATTTTATCAGCCCTGAAAATCATATCCTTGCTACTAAAAGCTTCGGGACCCTTCAAAATATTTCCACTAACAGCTCCCGAACCAGTAACAGAACCAGACCCGAGCAAATTTCTAGCACTATTACTTCCAGTATCCTTCACCTTGGAACTCAGACCTTGTTCATTGATGTCTGATTTGATCATCTTAAAGTCTGCAACTGCCTCAGGTTTTCCCAAATTCATACCTAAAGAACACAATCCAAACAAAAAGAGAATTTAACTAATTGAATGAAAACCCCTACAAAGAATTGTCGAATTCTCTACACAAAGAAAAATAGATTCTCAGAAGCTCATCAGAATTGAAGTCCAACTCTCCACAAAACTGTGAAGGAAGGATGTTGAGGACAGTAAAATATGTGATCTCTTTTTCCTGATAACAGTAACCCCTACCAACAGAAGCAGTCTACCCAGATCAAATAAACAACAAATATCATCAAAACAAAATCATACATACACTAACACCAACCCAGTTCCTTTTTCCAATTCCCTCCATCGTTGACTTGGTGAGGCGAAAGATCAGTACTTGTAATTAATAAACATCAAGATCAGAACTTTTCTCTATATTTTTTATCATCATAAGATAATACTGAACACAAGCAGCTCAAATCCCCAATTCCGTCATACCACACTACCTGTGTTGTTTATCAAAATTAACAAAACAAAATTGAAAAGTAAACCCTAAGAAAACGACCCAATTGAGGCCAAATGCGAAGAGCCAAAAAGACATATAAAAAAATCAACCTTTAGGGGCGCAATCGAGGCCGGTGAAAATACCCAGAAGCACGCCCACAAGTCCAGCAAACCCAAAGGAGGAAAAAATCAAAATAGAGGGCCAAAAAAGGCTGACTTGGAAGAGACGACAAAAAAAGAGGGTCGGTGGTGGGTTTTGTTCTTTTGGGGTCTCAGTCTCAGCGCAAAAGGCCAAGCACCACCCTGAATAAGACGGTGTCTCGTCTTCGGAGGCTCAATCCACCAACCCAATTGCGGCCATTAAAATGCTATAACTGGGTTCGGTTGGTGAGATTCGACTGAGCAAACCACGGATTGTCTAATCCAAACCAACCGACCAAAACGGGAAGAAAAATGAAGACGATGATGGCGAGTTCGTCGACACAAGGAGAAAAGCGCGGGGCTTGCTGATTTTGACACTCTTTCAATAATTCATTTTATTTATTTATTTATTTATTAATAATGGAGTTTACATAAAAGGATTAAAAAAATAATAAGCAGCAGTCAACTTTTTTTATATAACTATGTATATCTTCTTTAAGATATGTTATCATCAGTAATATTCTTTCTCTAAGATACATAATTATTTTCATTTTTTTAAAATGCACATAACCCTCATAATTTAGTTTTATAGTAGATTTGACTAAAATTACTGCATGTTAAGCACGTGAGCTATATCACATACATTGACATTTATACATTTTGACTTAATATGTAGTCAAATTTGTTGTTTATAAATACTGAATGATATAATTACTAATAAATTTAATTCTCATTCTATTCAAAAGAAAGATAAGTAAAAGGAAATGAATATATTATGGCTTCTGCTGTATTACAAACGGCAAAGTAAAAGAGATGTAGGGGTAGGGGCCAATTTGCAAATGTGGCCTTTGAGGTGAGTTTGGGCCATATATGTAATTCTGAATGAGTTGTGGGCTACCGTGGGAAACAAAGATCCAAAAACAATAAAGGACACCAAATTAAAACATTGTTTATTGTGTTAATTACACCTAAGTACTTTAATCTATATTCAGATTTCAGGTGGATACCTTAATATTTGTTATTGTTCTGACGGTACTTAAACTTTTTAAGTGTATCATCGTTATAACTTTTGTTATAAAATTTGTTACTTTACTGTTCATTTTTAAGAAATACCGAAAATACCCTCGAAATTAAACCATAAAAAAAATATTTTTTCATTATTTTCGCCATTTGAATGACATGGGTTTGAAAATTTAAAAACTTATGAGGGGTATTTTCGTCATTTTTCTTTAAATATAACAGATATGGATGAAAAACGTTAACAATGATACTCTTTGATATTTTAGGTACCCATTAAAATAATAACAAATATTAAAATATTCATTTAAAATCCGAATATAAATTAAGATACTCATGTATAATTAACCCTCGTTGATTCTCGGAGCCACCAAAGTCTATGCTCTCTCAGACTCTCTTGTCTCGACTTATTGGGGCGATTCCAATTTCCAAGTCCAATGTTTTAATTAACTATACAGTTAATCACTTGTATTTTCTTATATTCTTCCACTTATTCGCATAAACCGTTGTGCTACTTTAGTTAATTGCACGTTTAGACTCTTGAGATGCATAACATCTTGTTTTATTTATTATAACCGATACAATAAAACTAAACTTCTATCTTGTTTTTTTATGACCGATAGCAACATAATTGAGTTGCATAATAAAACCTTTATTTGTTCTTTATAGACATGGGATATTTTTCAACTATCACTCCAATGATCAATCGGTAAAGAGGATTGCATCTTGTTGTATGATTCACATGTTCGGCATTATATAAAATCTATTTTGAATTATGTAGTTTACCATATAAAATGGACACAATTGATATTTAACATTAAATTGCAATATCTAGTTCTAATCTAATTGATATCGTATTCTCCATCTTCGTCTTTCTCCTTCATTTTTCATATCATCCCTCTCATCAATATCTCCTTCATTTTTCATATTATCTCTCTCATCAATATCATCAACCGTCTTGTACACTGTACCAGGATATTATTTGGGAGATATAATAAAAAATAAATGTCGGTCAAAAAGATTACTTGACAGTTAATGATATTGGCCAAGTAACAACTTAAGCGACACAATATTAACATTATGTTGGCCAAGAAGAAAGTCAGCTCAATAAAAAGTTAATATATTCTTGGCCGGCGAACAAATAAAATACTGTTGTTATAGTGATTATCTCTTACTAGACATAACAATATACTTTGTCGGGTTGGTTGACCACCAACTATTTTTACTTGCGCGACCTAATTTTATATTTATATAGTCCAAGATCACGTAAACTTACCATCCCCATAGAGTTGAAGATCAATCATTACAACCAGAAGTAAAATTCTAAAGTGATATTTCTCTCTCTTGATAATGTTCTCTCTTTTCAACCTAGCAAGGTTAGGTGATATAGGAATAAAATCTTTGATGTCTGGTTTGAAATGTCAATAATACCTTCACTTGAAATAAAAGAATTTATATTATATTTAGAGAATTCATATAACTATTTCCTAATCCTAAATCACTATGAGATGGTAATATAAAGCCTCGTTTTTTTAAATGTTTCAAGATTAATTTATTATTAATTCTCATAAATATCTTTATACATAATTATATCTTATATTATCTTATGGTACGTTAGATACAACAATACTAATTATTGGTTGAATTATATATATATACAATATTTCATACAAACAAAAAAATGTCCATATCTTGACCCCAAACACACGGACTCACAAACACAAACCATTGAAAAAACACTTTTCTCGAAATGGGCTTTAGTTACAAAATAAGCCCAACGGTTCTGTCTTGACTTCAACATGATCCATCTTATTAAATAGACTTTTTTTTTAGTAACAGTCAGATTCCGTATGACTAAAAAAAATATGACATTTGAGTTATTCTACTTAGCATTATATGGGAGAGTGAGTGTACTGTGTTAAATACAAAAAATATGATTATACAACTCGGCTAATAGAGTTAGTCATAAAACTTAACCAAGCATTTAAAATGATCAAAATAACACAGCCGAGTCATGAGAGTAGTGAACTATTATGATCAAATTATGCGAATTATAACTGTGGAGGTTTAACTTTGTGACCATTTTTTAATATCATCCATTTTAAATAAGTGTCATGGAATGATCAAGTGTTTTGTATATAGGAAATAGAATTTAAAGTTTTTTTTTTTTTTTAATAAAGCTATGACAAGACTTATTGATTTATAATTTTTTTTGAACCTTCGAGAAATGCATAAAAGAATATTTAAATATTATGATTCTTCTGTCACCTAAAAATAAAACGTAGGATTATTAATGTGTGAAAATATTTTGTTAAATGTTCCATTTGTTTTTTAGTTCGAGGCCGAATCAAAACTGGTGCCAGTGATAAGGAGTGGATGGATTCTCAAAAAGAAAGGATGAGGTTCAAAAAAGTATGGTCTGGATTGATTGTAGAGTAGAACCATGAAAATTCCCGTCACGAGATAGACTTTCACTAATGACTGCATTTTTCAAGAAAATTGTTCCATTTGGGATTCCATGTATTTTCACATCAAGATTTTTTTATATATAAATGAAGAGACATTAAAAAGAAAAAAAGACTGCTTGCTTTTACTTCGCAAGAAGTTTCTTAATCCTCTTCTTACTGTTGATTTATCAAAGAGAGACAAGAAATACACTTTAAATCTTGATTTATTGAAAAATATGTTCATAACCATTTGAATATAATGTATATAGGCCCAAACCCATTAGGTTTTGTTGTATCGAGTGTAACACTAACATTATAAATACAGGACTCATGTATCTCTTTTACATACATCAATATAATATTCAGTCATATTAATATTCAAAGCCTGATTTGTCTCCTACCTACGCCCCTTTAAGTCATCATCAATGTGGGCTACCGTCCTATGACCCACGTGCTAAGTCCGACGCTCAATA
>JAYMSW010005352.1:0-10110 GCA_036897725.1 Erodium texanum
GTGGCTTTATCTGACACGACGCTAGCGTCGTGTCGCTGTCGCGATCACGCCTGTAGGCAGTGCCGGACGCCGCGCTATCGCATGATAGACGCTAGCCAATGGGCTGTCGACATGTGGACAAAACGAAGAAAAAAAGAGCTGTAGGCCCCGACGGCTCTTTAATGGTTTGATTCATTTTTTAATCCGAATTTGGAAATTAATTAAAAAACAAACCCTATAAATACCCCAACCCTCTCTCACATTTCTCACACCCCAAACACTTTCTCACAATTCTAAATCCCTCTCCATATCAATTCTCTCTCACATTTTCGATCAGCACGTCTTGCACCCGTGGGAAGCATACCGAAAGCACAACCGAGAGGTTCAAAAATCTATCAACTTCGACTATGTGGGCCTCGCTTAAGATGAGGATTTCCATCCCTTCACCGATAATGTGCAAGAATCTCATGCCAACGACAACCCATCCAATTTGTCCCCTCCACATGAAGTCGTTTCCACCTACCCGCCCAACTGGTCTCAGTCATTACCGGACACATATGCCCCCATGTACGAGGAGTCTAGCAACCAGGAGTTCGTTCAATATTATGAGTAGATTCTAGTTATCGCACAATTTCCACGGCGCACGAGAACCGGGTATGGTATGTCTTCCGCCTCCTCCCAATTTCCATCTACTCTTGGTTCGTAGGGCAGAAGATGGGCGCAGGGTCCATCTCTACCCCAAGGAAAACGAGTTTAGAGGTGGACGGAGGCGGAACACCAGTGTTTAATGGCTTGTTGGTTGCACCGGTCCAAATGCGGTTGCATTGGGAACAATTAGAGTTCCACGAGTTTTTGGGCCAATATCGTCGTGGAGTACAACCGGTACAAACCAACTGGGGCCAAGGAGAGGCCTTAGGGTTTGCTGAAGGATCATTTTTCAAAGATGAATAAGCGGGTCAAAAAATTCGACATGTATTGGCAGGGGGGGAAAGATGCCGACGTAAGCGGTGCATCGGACAAGATCGTCTACAAGCGGTCCTGTTAGCTGTGGTATGAGCATGAGGAACCAAAGCATTTCGGTACCAAGCATTGGTGGGAGACGCTCAAGACAGAGCCGAAATGGAGGGGTGAGTACGGGTCGAGGGATTGAAGTGGACCAAAACGAGCGAGTCCGGTTCATACTAGTCCAATCGAACCGAATCAATCGACGCTGAATTTAGTACCGACCCATCCCCATCGAGCCAACCCATCTTCCCTTCTTTACACTACGACCATCGTTCACGAACAACACAACAACTCTACAGCCATGGCTAAAGTAGATTATGTCGCCAAGATCGACAAGTACTTCGAAAGAATTCGAAGCTGAAATAGGTTGACACCTTCGACATGACGCCTGAGAAACTCGAAGAGCATTGCAATGAGATAGCCCGAGTCGAGATGGCTTTTACTGCCCTGACTATGTTTCAGGGTTAACATATGTATTTTTCTTTTTTAAAGTATTGTTTTTCAATGCAATGAATTTTAATTTCAACATTTTGCACTTAATTTTCTATTTGTAATTTCTATAAATAGTATTTTTTTTATTTTATAAACAATCAGATTTGAAATTTCAACAATATTAACAAAACTAACAACTATCAGACAATGCTATCCAACGCTCCAGTACAAACTGGGGCAGCGTTCTTTTTCTGAAATGATAGACATAACCGCCATCAGATGCTGCTATCCAATGCTCCAATGTGGATGCTCTAAGTTGCCTGGTGAATGATGTATCGTCCAAAATTTTTACATACCGCTAAAATGGATGGAAAGTTATAGAATATTCCGTCAAAATAGACGGAATATTCTCTTTTCATCATGTGACAAGCACATGATGGTTTTTTTTTCCTTCCAAAAACCCTAAATTATCCCCAATCCTCAACCCTAAATTACCCTTCTTGCCTTCCCAACCCTAATCAATGACCTGAATCTTAAAGCGCACCAAATATGGGACTTGGTTCCCAACACTGGCATACAAGTCGAGGCCGGGGAAACTGAAGCACCTAGAAATTGAAGTCGGAACCCATGCTTGTGGATGTCCGGAAATTGAAGCCGAAACTCATGCTTGTCGCGCTGATTAATCGAAGTCGGAACCCATGCTTTTCTGCGCTGAGAAATCGAAGTCAGATTCCATGGTTGTCAACACTGGAAGGTCAAAGTCGGAATCGACAAAAGAGCAAGCTGAGAAATAGAGAACAACACCCACACTCACCCACACTTGGAAATCGATGTCGCCGCTCGTCCATGCCAAATAATCAAACCCTAAAGCCATACTTTCCGAAACCGGCAATGGGAATGGTTGTCGGAGATGCAAGGTGAATGCCGAAGACCGAGGAAGATGAAGACCTATTCAGATTTTTCATTTTGTTTATTTCTTTATTCACTACTTTTTAGAAATTAAATTACACTAAAAAAATCAATTTAGAACTATAAATATTTTGAAATTATTTCATTGTGTTTCATAATTATGTTAATTAAGATTAAATTTTATTTTCTAAAACTTCTTTTTCTTTATTTCTAAAATTATGATCTTACTGTTTTAACATTTAAACTTCAAATTTAGAAATATTTTTGAAATTGTTATTTTAAACAAGAAATTATTCTGAAAATACTTTTATCAAAGAATATTGTTTTGAATATTAAAAAATAAGGTGAGGATATTTTAGTCTTTCTAAACTATAAGGGTAATTTTATCATTTTGTCTTAAAACTAACTAAAGATCGTGTACCATTTATAAGGCTATTCTTAGCACGTTTTTATTCATTGGGCAGTTTTCCTTTCGTGGTCAATTCATAAGGGCACATTTTAGCAATTACCCCTAGGAAATATTTGTCACGGAAGTGAAAATTATATATCGGCTGTCAACGCCATTCGAAGAGATATGATTTGTTGGACGACTATTATTGATGCTAAAACATGTGCCACCAAATTTGTCTGAATTGCAACAAATTTTTCTCTAAAAACAAATCTCACCCCCTTACATGGTAGTGTCATTTGAAAAAAAAAATGTTGGAGACACAACTATTTGTTTCAATCGATTCTGTTCCTTAACGTCTTCTGCCCTTCTATATATTTACCCATTCGTATTGTATTTCTATGCCAAATTTCATAAACTCTCCTTTTCAATCAATCTCTTCTCTTTGATCCTTTCATTTCACTATTTTCTTCCAGTTACCAAAATGCGTTAAGAATGGGAGTTTATAAAAAAATTCACTTATGGTTTCTTCTATCATTTTTTTTCAATCGAGCATAGAGTCCGACGAACGTACCTTCCAACACTTGTCAACATGTCTAAGAAAGAGCTCAAGCTATGCTCTAGATTGAGAAGACAAAGCTTGAGGATACCAAGATTCATGCAAAGGAGACATACTTCAAGCGAATTAATGAATTAGATGATAAGGACGTATCAAAACTCATAGAGGCCCAACTCTCGAAACAGAACAAGTGAATCTCTATATTGTTGGAAATATTCTTCTCCGGAAACATTTAGTTTTGTATTTTATTTATTTTTATGTACTATTTAAGTTTATGTATTTCAGAAGATGTTTGTTTCAATATAATCACATGTATATCCCAATAAGCTTGTTCAAATTAAAATCACATGTACTTTCAGTATTTTATCTACTCAATTCTAATATAACGTTGTTCACCAAACAACCACTTTCCAACAGCTAATATGAAATATAATTGTTGGTCTTATAACGGTTAATTTTACCTCTATATAAGTAAACTCCCATATTTCATTTCTACACAAACAACACTCTATTTTCACACATACCGTACTAGCTTTTTCCCCTTCTTCTTCCAATGAAACCGACAATAATGTCGGACGAAGAATGATCGGGTTCGGGATACAACTTAGATTATGATAATTACGATAACTAGTTATATGCACTTAAATTTGAATATTGGCGCTTTCAACATGGGATTTTTGATCTTTATGTAGAACCTCCCCATGAGCCATACCTTGAAGAAAAAGAGCCTCTAGTTCATGGAGGAGGCTCTCGTTCAAGGAGAATAGGCTCCTCTTCAAGATGAAGCGGGTTGTGGGGAAGATGCCCCTCCAGTTGAATACGACGGTGAGGATTATTATGCGAATCAAGATCCTCTTGAAGAAGAAGAACATGAGACTGATGAAGAGGATTTATTTTGTTTAATGTAATTTTTTAAGTGGTTCATTTATGTAATATCGAAGTCATTTCTTTTTATAAAAATCATTTTCATTTTCGACAATATTTTCGACGACTCTGGATTCTTATTTTTTTGTTGAACTATTCATTGACGAATTGGAAATTGAATTTGCGTAGTGATGTATTCCAAGAGACGAATTTGATGAAGACTCTGAAAATTCGAAGAATGAATAGTGAAGTTTGATGACAAATTCGATATACCCTAACTCACGCAATGTGGCTACTCTAAGAATAGCTATTATAATAGGGAAATTTTATGCTATTATAATTCAAAATTGGAAATCTATGCCTTTTATATTAATTATGACACAATTACCCTTATTTATCCCTTTCTTTCTTAATCATATTTTTCTATTTCCTCTCTCGATCGTCAACAACTTTCCCTCCTACTTTCGGTCGTCGGGAATATCCCGATTCGCGCAAGACATGATTCTCTGGTACAATCATACCGTATTTGCTAGAAATTGATGATGAAGACAGTTTTGGCAATGAAAGTACTTCTGGTTGTTCGATTGATCATTGCAACTTTCATAATTTTCATAGATAAGTAGCAAACTACACTGCTGAAATGATAGAATCCCTTTTACATCATCAATAATATAGCTAATAAACCTTAGTATTTGCATCAACATTCAAGGCTTGTAATCATTTATAGGGATACAAAAACTAGTAGCTTATTTGTTCATCTCTTCGGATTAGGTCTCAATGAATGAACTCAAACAAGGGCTAGGCAGTTGTGAAAATTATGGGAATTTTTTGTTTCTTTGATTTGTATGACACATTACAATTCAGAAAACTCAGATTTAATTGTTTTTTGTTGTTTGAATTGAACTTAATTTACATGTTTTTAACTACGGATGTGTATTATTTTGTTTCTTGCTAATGCATAACTATCCTAATTCATGATTTTGGCAATATTCGTTCTATGTATATCTCATAAGCTAAACAAAGGACAGAGTCAACTAATTAACCATAGAGTAGACTTTTTGAGGCGAGACATTGGGGAACAAGTAGGTGTAAATGTGTGAATCCTTCTCAAACAACTATCGGAACAAGAGCTTGTTGGAGTGCCCTCCGGACAACACAGTGTAGCTCTCCATCGAAGTCGCAGTCATCTTCATCGAGATTAGAGAGAGGTGTGGTTTAGAATTTTCTGTTGTGGAGAAGAGATGGGGGAAATAAGAGGAAGAAAAAGATGAGCAAATCAAAGTATTTTGGTGTCTGTGAGTGGGTGTTTTGTTAGGCAGCAATTTTGCCTGTGATTGAAGATATAAACATGAAAGAACATGACACTTATCTATTTAGTCTTTTTGGAAATAATATTTTTCTATTCAATTTTCTAACTCATATTCATTTTGGAGATAAAAGAGTATTATTGGGAAAATCTGTTTCATGACTGAAGATATAAGTGGGATAAAATAGACAAATCTCACCGCTTCCTCCGAACAATTTATCAACTACCAATTCTCTGTGTATCACCCTACCAAAGTCAATCCGTCAAACTAACCTTCAACACCAAGTTTGGTCTTATAGCACGGCCTAACGCTGCAGCGGTATGAATTGCGTCATTTGTTTCTCATTGTTAGGTTCACATTTCTGTTGCCAACCATTGAGTTTAGAGGAAGAAAAGTACTACTAAGGGAGAAATGGTTAATTAAGGGTAATTATGTCATAATTAATCTAAAAGGCATAGATTTCCAATTTTGAATTATGATAGCATAAAATTCAAATATTAGTTGATTAGAAGCATATAAGATCAAATTTCCCTTATAATATTTCCCCCATCACCAAAAATACTAATATAAATGAAATGAACCATAATAAAATAATAACCGTGAGATTAATAATCTTAAACATACTTGCTTTTATTTAACTTTGTTTATTATTTTTCAGTAATTTTTCTCCACCTTGTCTTGAAGTGGGCTTTACGACAATATTTGTTTTTAAGAGAATTGCAAAAAAATGCTTAAATAAATTAAGCATGGACAATGAGTTGCCTAATATTTAAAAATATACCATGACCTGCCTCATCAATGGTAAATAGTCGTTTGTTAGTTTAGGGTGTAAAATGAGAAAATTACTCCAATAGCTTAAAAAGACCAAAACGACCTCAATTCATAATTTTTTTAAAATAAAAATAAATGATGATATAATGACATCACCATCAGCATCATGAACATTTGGGGAGGAGGAGATCGGAACTACTAACAAAACCCAGATCCAATCGACCAAACATGTTGACATGATATGGTGTAGCAACCCCTGTCGAGGTCGTCTTCTACGGCTGGCAGTTCCCGATGATTCGTCGCCACACGTCGAGAAGTATAGAGAGGGAGCATGTCTTCTCCTAGATCGACCAGTAGAGGCGGACGGATGTATTCTCCTATATATCTCTGTCTTCATCCTTTGAGCCAACAAGAAGAGGTGGTTGGCGTCGTAGCATTCTCAAAATTAGCAACCCTTAAGTCTAGAGTTGGATAGAGAGCTCATATCAAAATTAGATTTCTTGGTGCTCTAGATATGGCGCTAGAGAGCTCAGATATGGACAAAGACCTTAGCATCTCGTTGTCAAATGGGGAAGGGGAAGTCCAACGAAAAATGTGGCTTAGATCTCCATTGAGGTGAGCTGCAATGAAGAATGATCTTATGACTCTAAAGATTCATCAATGAGCAGGCTCGGGCTCTCTAGAAAACAAAATATCGCCGGAAGTAACTCACTATTTTGCTGGATAAGAATGCTTTCGCTAGAGAAGGACTATATGACTCATTTTTTTTTCTTTTTTCCTTAATATTTTATTTATTTATGTTTAATGTAAAGATTATTTTTTCATTTAAGAAAAGTTTAGGATTAAGGTTTTTGTCACATGATAAAAAATGGTAGGTCATTTAATAAAAAAAAAAGGGTAGGCTAAGGTTTAAGGGTGATTCGGGTTATTAAAAAAAAAATAACCTCCATGTGTTTGGAAACCTCATAAGCCCTCTTGGAGGGGGTCAGCTCGTCGGAGAGAGTCAGAGAAAGGATCCATAAAGGAAGAGCCTCGATCACAACATAAGAGTCCACATGATCAAGATCAGAGTCCTCATCTAGAAGATTCCAGAGAGTGGGATATCACTGTTAGGGGTTGGTTCAGATTCTGGGCATCTAGGGCTAAGACACAACTCTATCATACTGGTATTACAGTAGAGGGAGGACCTTTCGGAGGGGCCTCGATAGTGGTAGCATGGGTGTATGTGGTTGAGGAATTTGAGGCACATATGAAGGCTTGTCAGAGAAGTGGAAATTGGTTTAATCTAAAGGATTGTGCTAAAGACATGAGTGGCGATCCTCAACCAAAACCATTTTGATAAGAGGGAGATCCTAGAGCAAGATCCTTATAGGCTGGTGGCGAGAAGATGGGTATGTACTCATGCTCGACATACGTAACTCATAGTGGAGCAATAAAGATCCTCCATCAAAATCAAGAGTCCAAGAATCAGCGTCAACATCTGGGACAAAGACCAGGGAAAATGCTTGGCTGAGTCTTATGGGGTAGAGCTAATCAGGGTGAATCGCCAAAATAGTGCCAATCGAGATGCCCATGTGAACATCGTCTCAACAGACCAAAATGTAAGGGGGAGATCAACAATCTAGATCCACCTAAGAGTGCCCCCACGTCCGATAAAGTAAATACATTCCGAAAAAGCCCAAAACCAAGGTGAAAGTTTCGTCCAGCCACACGACAAGAGCTTCCCAAATAGCCTTGTCCTAAAATGAGATAAAGAACGAACGAGCACCCAAAAACAAATCGACAACCTGATAGACTAGAGGTAGCGAAATCCCACTTGAGCTTTTTCACTGTGGTGTGTCGGGGGGTTCTGCCCAAACCACATGGATGGAGCTCAGAACCTATGAAAGGGTTAAGGGTCCCTTTGATTTTCTTGCGGTTGTTGGAAAGGGCCCAACGCTAAGAGAGGCACCGAGGTCCTGGCTCGAGGAGGGTAGTGTTTGGCCGTCTTGCGCCCTCAGGCCAGGTGAGATGGCCCTTGCATCAAGCAATTCTTAAAAGCACTCAGTTGGGCGACCAACGTCCACAACAAGAGAAGGCAATGGTGAAAGGTTAGCAGCTCTATTAATGTCCAAAGGAACATCATTACAGCCTAGTTCAACCATGAGATGGTCCTAGTCTTTGCGCTTACCATAAGGGTCTAGAACAACCATGGAAACAACTGAGGGGGATGGGAATTAATAAAACTTATAGCACCGTCCTTTAGATGAGAGCTTAATGGGGAAGACAAAGCCATCCAACAGACTAAAAGGTTTGAGGAGGCAGCAAAAATCAGAGCTCACCCAGTGGAGTGGAAGGTTGCAAATGAAGATCGGAATGGAGTTGGTAGAGACATAGGAATGGGTACGTTTGTAGGCTCGCCCCCGGGATGGGGTTAGAAAACTTGTTTTGCTTCAATTTGGACTTGCGTTTCACAACCTTTGTCCAACAAGACTCTGGGTCCTCTACAACAGAAGAAGGCATGAATTTTGGGTATTGTCACCTTGCTTGAGATCAACAGGGCTGTGTTGGTCACTATGAGTCGTGCGCCCAAGCCCTTCACGTTCTGAGTGTTCGCTAGGAGAGCATGCAATACGCCGAACCCTAGCAGTGCGGTCATCCCATGCACAGTCCTTCGAGCCTAGAACATTAATATAGTCTTCCAAACCGCCTTGCACTTCACGCCTAGTCCTAGCTCAAAATTGGCCCGAGTGGAGAAGCCTCAGAATCTGGACGTGGTCCTTGCCTCCCTTCCATTCATGATCGTGCTCAAGCAAATCATAACCTCCAGCTCCAAATCGGCCTGAGTAGAAATACCTCAGGCTTAGGACGCGATCTCTACCTCTCATTCCATGCACGATCAACGCAGTCAGATCGTAACCTCGGCGGTTCCCATCTCTTCCCCACTCATGATCGTACTCATCGTCCAAGGATCTCCTAGGGAAAACCCTAGACGAGTCTCACCCCAACCTTATCTTGTTAGTTGCGCGATCCTAGAGATGTCTGTGCAGATCACCAACCCTCTAGTTCTTGGTTTTAGTACTTTTTTCCTCACCACATTGCTTCTTAGGTAAGAGTAAGAATGCTCCGAGTTGCCTCTTGGACATCGCTTTGTTTAATGTCCTTCAGTTGGACGGATGTGCAAACCCATCAGAGGATCAATCAAATATATAAAGATCTGTAATCCCTACTTCTTGAGGGATACGAGAGCTCCTCTGCTCCAAAGCATGGTCACTGGAATCTTCAAAGTCTTCCAGTATTGCCAACCTCCTCCAATTAATGGCACCTTCCATCGCATCCCAGACATCCTTCTCCAGACTCTTTATCTGGTCCAGGAGAGCCCATGCTTCAAATGCCGGCTTTTCAGCTAGATAGTTATGATGATCCCTGTCTAACTTCTTCTGCAGGCAAGAGCCAATCCCATAGTAGAAGTGCTGAATAAAAGCCCGAAAAGGAAGATCAAGGCAGTCCCCTCTATATGACTTGATCCTGCTCCAAGCATCGTCAACTGTCTCACCCTCCTTAATATGAAACTAGTTGACCTTCGCCCTATTCAAGGCTTAATAGCTTCTCGGATAAAATTGCTGAGGAAAAGCTGGTACTTGTCACTCCAAGTGAGCGAATCCTTCCTAACCAATGTCTCATACCACCCATATGCTTGACCATACAAGGTATGCTCAAACGTACTAGTGCAGACATAATCGATTTCTACAGGATTTACTGCTAAAACCACTTGATGAACGACGTCGATGAACAACCTCGGGTGTTGGATAGGGCTCTCTGAATGGAGACCATAGAACCTCACCCTTTCTTCGTGTATTTTTTGCAAGGATGGGTCATAGATCGTAAGCCATTTTACCTGTGGAAGACATAAGATT
>JAYMSW010005353.1:0-10109 GCA_036897725.1 Erodium texanum
ACCCGAACTGATCAACTGTTCGTCATGTATATCATTGAGATATATAATGTTGGTGGCAAGATTTCCTTCACAAAAAAAAAAAGAAGCAAGCATGGAAAGTCAAACAATTAACTTTAATTCCTTAATTCTGCGATTAGTCCAACAAAACTTTTGCTTAGCAGGTCATAATCTAATTATTTTAATAAAAAATACTTCATCTGTTTTAAAATAAGACTGTTGAAGTAGCTAACAAGACTTAGTCTTGCATGATCACCACTTGTCAATTTACACATTATGAAGGCTTTGTTTTCTCTTACAAACTATCAAAAACTCAATTTATTATTTAATAAAGTGCCAAACCAAACTATTTTAATACCAAAAAAAGAAGTTGTATATAAACACACAAATTTCAGGGGCATGTCCTAGCTCCAATTTTCAATGATGTGAGGCCATTAATGGAGAGAATGAGACCTTTAGTTTATTTAATAATTCAATTAATTAATTGCCTGAGGTAGAAGAAGCCTAGAGAGCATCAAAGGGGACGAATCACGTGGCAATTGCATCAAGCGGGGTTCGAGAAAAGATAATCCCATTTTTTATATTTCCAATGTTTTGTAGATTTGAATTGCATTTACATAATTACCCTTGTAATCTATTTTGACCTTTTGATATAGGGATTATAGCAATTCTCATTTACCCTACAGCTACCTACCTAATTAACTGCTTTTTGCCCCAGTCCAATTTGAGGTCAAATTAAAATTTTGGGATTAATTGGTTAAAGAAAATATTTGGCTAGTAGTTTTTTTTTTGAGTCAAGCTAGTAGTTAAACATTATGATTCTCATCTCATTATATAAGGTGAAGTACAATATCAATACAAAATTTTATTTTTTTGAAATAAACAAAATTTTATTTAGAAGAGAACATATCAACTAATTTTCTTACCATTTAAATAATACTCTGTGGTTAAAATATAAATGAAAGAAAAAACATTTCAATATATTTTATTATATACAAGAGTTTATAAATTATGAACTGAGTGGCATGTTTCTGAACTACGATCAATACAAAAAAAAGTTCTTTCAATGTTATTTTCTAAAATACTCATCTAGTTTTATAAATATTTAATAAGTTAACTTTTATACAATTTATTTTCAGTTATTTAAACATTGAGATGTTTATCAAAATTTTAAATTACGATAATGATTTATTAAAATCAGTATTAATAATTTTTTTAATCAAACATTAAGATGTCTAATGATCAGATATATTTTCTACTAGAGTTTCTTTCTATTGTAACGGTATCATCCGTATAATAAAATCGATCATGTTTAAAAGAAAAACGAGTGAAAAGAGAATCCAACAAAGTGAAGTGAAAATCCACCATAGTAAGTTCAGGGTGTTTTTGGTAATCTTAAGTTTCCCAAAGAAAACTTGTAGATAAATAAGAAGTAACATGTCCGAGTTGCGGAGGGTAAGCATTTTTGGGTACATAAACAGCTCTGTCTCTCTCTCTCAACTATTTCTTCCCCATTTCTTTGTTACTTAAGCTTCTCAAAGATAGTCCTTTTAAGAATCAACTCTTTCTTCTCTTCAACAGCACAATACAACCTCTCATCTTCAACCTCTCTCTCTCTCTTTCAAGCCTTATTTCTTTCCATGAACTCATGCCCTGCACATCCCTTGCTGTAGATCGGTGGTGTGTCCGACATGGATTTTGGGGTGGTGGGTTTGGAGAGTCTGATGAGTCCCAACTGTTCTGGAGCTCAGGGCTCCTCTGACCCTTCCGCTTCTTCCGATGCCAAGTCTAAAGGTATTGGATCTGGTTTTCTCAAGCAAGAAAGAGCCGGGTCTGAAGAAGATGACTGGAAGGCTCTGAAAATGGCCAAGATTGATGATTTCTCGCCCTCCAAGACAATGCCATTGCACCAGACCAATCAAGCTCCGCCGAGATCTAATACTCTTCCCTCTGCTGATCATAACCATCGTCAGCAAGAGCAGATGCTGAGCTTCTCTTCGCTCAAATCAGAAGCTCCTTATATCTGCAAAGATGGTTTGCTGATGGAGACAGCCATCCAAGATGGAGCTTTTCCTTATTTCCAACCTGTTCCCTCTTCTTATACAAGAAATTCAGGTACATGAAAGCTTAAAGCTTGAAGCTTTTCCACTGTCTTGGTTTCAATCTCCTCTGTTCTTTGAGCATTTTTGTTTGCATTCATGGATTGTTAGGTGAAATTGGAAACTGGGTTTTGTTTGGGAGGTGTTTTTTTTTTTAAAATGGGTTTTGGGGAATATGAATCCCAGTGAAAGTTTCGGACACATTCTTACAGAGAACACATGGGTTTCGTTTGCTTTTGCTTGTACTGTTAATTATGACCATACACCGGTGAGGGTCTTTTCATTGAGCATTTAGTGGAAATTATAGTTTTGAGTCTTGTCAAGCTAAAAGGTTGGTCCTTTTTCCCCCCCTCTAGAGAATCTGGGTATTCTTTACTTTGGTCTTGGTAATTTTTTTTCCTCTTCTGACTCCAGATTTTGATAGGAAACATAATGAAACGGGTAAAGAGTGTGTGTTTGTGGAAGGATTAGGCATCAGTGAGACCAGCAAGATCAGACATGTTTGGTTTCTCTTGATAATCAGATTTGAGGATAAGATTTGAGGATATGTGTAGCTTCCTCTGATGTTCCAATGTCATGATTTAGGTTATGGTGCAGCAGCTGGAAGCTTTGGTTCTTCAAACAAGCATGGGCATTTTGCTGGGATCAGAGGGCCCTTTACCCCATCTCAATGGAGTGAGCTGCAACACCAGGCCTTGATCTACAAGTACATCACAGCAAATGTGCCTGTTCCTTCTAATCTGCTCATTCCCGTTAAAAGGTCCTTCAATGCTTATGGCTTGTCATATCCTTCCAATTCAAGTAAGCCTATTCACTTCTTATAGAAACATTAGTAACAATATGTGTAGTTTCATTATGGTCTGGTTCTCTTGCTGGGTACATGACTTTCCATTTTTATGTAGTAACATCTCATTGCAAATGAAGTCAATGTCTCTGGTTAATCTCATTTAATTGCTATGTGCCTTGTAGAAATTATAACTTATCCAAATATATGTGAGCACCAATCATAAGTGTTTATAGTTAAAAAGCTTGTTGGGTTTCATGAAGCTTTTTTTGGGTTCCTTTTCCACCTTTTTATGTTGTTTGTATGTAATGTGTTTAATGTAACTATGCAGTTGGGTGGGGTTCTTTCCATCTGGGTTTCTCCGGCAACACCGATCCTGAACCCGGGAGGTGTCGCCGAACCGATGGGAAGAAGTGGCGGTGCTCAAGAGATGCTGTTGCCGATCAGAAGTATTGTGAAAGGCACATAAACAGAGGCCGCCATCGTTCAAGAAAGCCTGTGGAAGGGCAAACCGGCCATGCTGCCTCTCGGGCCGCTAATCCAAAGGTGGTGCCACCAACGCCCGTGATGCCCAGTGGCAGCGCCTCCAACAGCCTTGTGATTCAGAAACACCACTTCAAGAATGTGCAGCCCGCTGCTGCTGCTGCAATTTCTCCTTCCGAATCGCTTGTCAGCAGGTGAATTATGCATTTTATATGAGATTGTCAACATCCTATATCGAATAGATGTAAATCATAACATCAGCTTGCATAACAAGTCCGAGCCTCCAATTATCAGTTCGAGCTTTTAGGTGGATCATGTCTTAATATGGTATCTACATCGGGCCTCCACCTATGATTTCACGCTTTTACTAATTTCTTCTTGTAGTCCATTTTTGTTTTGGCATGAATAATTTGATCTTTGTTCCTTTTGCTTTAAAGTAGACCCCATTTTATCATCTTTAGCTCTTTAGCTTTGGTGAATGTGACAAGTGCTTGAGGTGGAAACTTAGGATTCTCTGTTCAAAAGAATTTCATTATAGCCTCTCCATCTCCTGTTTTTTTGGGGATAACCAGGTTAAGATCTTTTAGATAAAGATAATTTATGTAAACTAAAACTTTTTGGATATGCACTGTTGTTAAAATTTCTCCATTGTTGTGACTTGTTGTCTTTTTTATAATGTTCTTGTTTTTCCATTTTGCCTAAACAAGGAGAATGTGTGTGGCAGGATGCAAGTGACACAGGGCATTTCCATGATGTCTTCACAAGACAACCCGTTCCAGGAGCTGGCCCCGTTAGAGTTCGGACTTGTTTCCTCTGATTCTCTCCTGAATCCTTCTCAGAACATAGGTCTGGGTTCCCTTCTAGACTTCAGCAGCAACCAAGAAGCGCAAGAGCAGCACCCACTTCTCCAGTTCATGGATGACTGGCCCAAGGATCAGACTAACAGGCCCGAAGAACTGAAATTGGACTGCACCCAGCTCTCGATGTCAATCCCCCCTGTGGGTCTGTCTGATTTCTCATCATCCTCGTCCTCACCCACACACGAGAAGCTTGCTCTCTCGCCCCTGAGGCTATGCCGGGAGTCTGACCCCAATGATCCAACCCAAAAGCAAACAACTTGGATGCCTAACTCATGGAAAGATTCAATGGGAGGACCTTTGGGAGAGGTCTTGACAAACAGTGGCTCGAGTTCCTGCAAGAACTTGTCCGAACTTAACCTCTTGGCAGAAGGGCGGAACAGCAGCCCCACCGGAGTCCTGCAGAAGGCTGTTTTCGGGTCACTTTCGAATAGCAGTTCTGGGAGCAGCCCTAAAGGTGATAACCGGAGTACTGGCGAGAGGATGAGTTTCTTTGACGATGTGCTTGGTGCCAGCCGTGCCAGTTCGTCCATTCCATCGCTGTAATCATCGACACTTTGCCTAAGCAAGACCGTGTGAGTTTGAGCTAATCATAGTTCTTTTTTTTCTTTCTATTTTTATCCGACATCAATTGTTTCTAGTATGGTTGTTACATGTTCTTGGCCATTTGGGGCTGTGTGGATGTAATGAATTTGAGTAATTTACTTCTATATGATTTGCATTTACATGGTTAGTGAGTCAAGTTACATAAATTGTATAAGAAAGGTTGGTGAAATGATTGAGAGATGATATATCCCTTCCTTTGGATGGTAATGGAAAATATTTCTTCGTTAAGATCCAACAACCATAAAAACTTTAGTTGATACGTGCTTATCAGATAGAAAGGATCTATATTATTACGTGAGATTTTAAACGTATAAAGGTAAGATAATTACTTGGAAGTGAGAGTGCGAATTGAAGAAAAACTGAACTTTAGTATCATGTTAATACTCAATCCACCTAGATGATAGTAGTAAAGCAATGTCTTATAAAAACAAAAAATGTACATATAAAAGAAAAGATCTGTATTTTAATATCATGTTAAAACTCAACCCACTTAAATGATGGTAGTAAAAGAATGTCTTAAGGCAAGTCCATCAGAAACACTGGTGTCAGCTTGCCACGTTGGCTATAATGGGCCTAGGTTAGGGTCGAAACAATGGTGTTTGTAAAAACGAAGTCCACCGGTATAGTGGAGCTGGTATGGAGATGTTGTTGTGAGGATGGAGAGAGACAGAGAAAGAGGAGGATGTTGCATGGAAGGAGTGGCTGTGATTGGTTGACACTCCTGGACTTTATCGTTTAGTATCAGCTCTTACCTAAGAGCTCGTACTAACATAGCACGGGTGCCGACCTATACTAACGACGTGCCAATACTTGTACTAACGCGTTAGCACGAACCGGTACCCTCAATAGCCTTGCCCGTAGGACTTGATCTATTAAAAGGCAAGGAAATTGGAAGAGGGGGTGAGCAGGGGACAGGAGGGTCTGTTGCTGGGTGCACAACCGGCACAGAGTTGATCTTTTCTTATGAGTAAGTGCTTGGGGGGTCCTCCTGATGATCTTCACTTCTTTCACAGGATATGCATTTAGCTGGGCCCAATTTTGCGTCTGAAGCAAATTAAATATCTTCTTCTTGTTGAGTCCAGCTACATATACACTTTACTCTTTTGGCAAAATTCCAAATCATTCCCATTGATGATTGAATACCGTTTCTTACTTTGCTGGCTGGGTTGATCCAGTGATCACACGAGTTCTTTGAATTCAGAAGTTCCATTCCTAGTGGATTAACTACTTAAGAATAGGCATGTTGAGTGAGTTAAATTATCATGGCGTCCATATAAGAAAAAAAAAAAAAAATTATATCATACTGATTTCCATGGGGACATATTTCAATGTATAGAAAAAATGGTGTAAGTTTGATGAGTTCTATCATTTTAATATTTGTTGAATATAATTATAAATTATAAATTATAATACTAAAATACTTAGATACATATATTTATAGTTCGATCGTTAACATTTTTTTCTAAATGAACAACATTTGCAAGTCAACTTCTTAAGTTGGCTACATTAATTAGTAGCCACGAACATGATGAAGTCTGTCGCCACTAACTTTAGTTGGATTAAAAAAAAAATGATTTTGAACTTCTCGGTTGTTAAAAGACCTTTTCTGAATATAATCAAGTGTGATCAACAGCGTCGAGATGATAAATAAATACAGGGTTGTAGAAATTAGCAAGACGTCTGTTTAGGCGCGAAATTCTACTTCCAATCGTATGGAACAAGCTGGCCAACTGATTTTTTTGCCGTTTAGGCAGGCCAGGCATGGTGAAACGGGACAAGTGGGACGAGACGGAACTCAAATTTCAGGTACGACCTTTTAGATTTCGAGCTGAACACCACTTAAAGTCCGGACAACCACCGACATTCTGAATTTCAAAACACGACGAAGAAGTAGAAATGAGAAGCAGTGTGAGGATCTCTACCTTGGAACTCAGGGGAGTCAGAAGAATTGAAGCTGTGAAGGAGGAGTAGGAAGTTGGATTTCAAACTCCAACGGTAACATTGAGAAAGAAGGAAGAAGCACGTGACACACACGAAAAGGCCACTTACTCACACGACATCGTTCGGGCTCGTGGAACAGAACAGAACAGAACACGTGGCGCGCGCTATAAACTCGCTTCGAGCTGAAGCTAAGGGACCGTTGGAACAATTGTTCTTCAACCTGCAACAGAACGGGAAAATGAAGCCGTAAATTGTTAGTTTGTTGAGTATAAGAGCGTAGAGAATTAGGGTTTACTTTTCTTTGATGTTATTATAAATTTATGCCTCTTGAGGAACCTCACTCATGAGATATTGGATTTATCTGTATTTCTTCTTCTTCATTTCAATGAAAATCAATCTCTATCTCTGCAACTTACTTGAATATGAGTTTATGTGAGTATGAGATCCTCACAAGTGGTATCAGACAACCAACCCAGCAACCTACCCAAGCCCTCAGATCCACAAAACCTTGCTCTTGAAATGGCTGCAACAAACCTAAAAATGGAAGAAAGGCTGCAAGACCATGATAAGCAACTTGACCATATCAACCAAGTGGTAAAAAAAATTGTCTTTGCTATTGAAAACATGAGCTTATCTATATCTGCAATCCAAAACAAATACGAGTTCTAAGCAGAACACACCTTATTCTGCAAGTGTCTCTGGGTTAGTGTTGCCTTCCACAATTGAAAGAGAAGACCCAACTGGAAAAAACAAGGGTCCTATGCTGCAACCCAGCCCAAACACCATCACCCTCCACCACTCAGAATAGAGAAAATCACATAGCCATACCTTATGAAACCCTTGATGACTCTGACTATGAGGAAATGGAGGAACCTTTAAGGCATCAAATATTTCCACAGAGGCACCTTGACTACAACCAACAAAGAGAAGCCCACATACAATTCAAACTACCCTCTATAGCCTTCCCTACATTTGATGGCTTAGATGTGAGAAGCTGGGTTAAGAAAAACACCAAAATTTTCTCCTTTTACAACATACCTGATGACACTAAAGTGAAAATGGCTACCTTGTATTTTTCTGGAAAAGTTGATGTGTGGTTCAGTCAGTACCAAGTTTATTAGAGGCACATTACTTGGGAGGCCCTCTATCAAGACCTATTGAACAAGTTTGATTCAGTGCTTCACCAAGACTGTGATTGAATTCAAGCAACTGTATCAACATGGCACGTTGGAGCAATATGAAGAGATGTTTGAGGAATTGAGAAGCCTAGTTTATCTTAGAAACCCCACTTTATTTGAGCAATTCTATATATCTAACTTCATTGGAGGTATAAAGCATTGTTTAAGGCTTGACATTCTAATGTTTAGCCCACAAACTCGGAGTCAAACTATGAAGCTAGCTAGATTTGAAGAACATAAGCACTCTAAGAATCAATAAGCATGGAAAGGCAAGCAAAACCAAGGGCAACTCAATGCTCCTAAGGCCAGAATGAGTGATCCAACAACAAAGAAACATCAACCTACAATCAACAAAAGCAAAGATATGCAGCTGTAAGAACCCAAGGAGGCAGATTAAGCTTGTCCAGATGAAGGAAAAAAGAAAAGGGTTATGCTATCATTACCTTGCCAAATATAGTAGGTCTCATGTGTGTCCAAACAGGCACCAACTCTATTACTCGGTGCAGGAGGAAGACAACTCTGACTATGAAGAATGCATGGAAGAAATTGTAGCACCAATTGAGGATCAGCTTGTTGAATCTGATGAAATCAGGGTCAAAGTGATTGGAGGCATTTTTTCCAAACCAACAATAAGAATCACTAGAACTGTAAGAAACATGAAATGCTTTATTCTAACTGATTCAGGCTCAAACAAATCATTTATTGATGCAAAAATAGCAGCAACTGTCTGTTTTGAAGTTGAGCATGTGGAACCTAAATTTGTAACTCTAGTTGATGGAACACATCACATTGTCAACACTACATGCTTTGTGAAATGGGAGATACAAGAGCATTGAGTCATTGGAAAATTGTGGATCATGCCAATAGGTGATTGTGACATGATCCTAGGTGTTGATTGGATTTACACAATCAACCTTGTGTCATTCAATTATATAACAAGGGTATTTTCTTTTGAGGTCGAGAACATGATTGTCAACGTTCCAGAAGACATATCATCAAGAAAAGTTTCTATGACAAATTATCAAGCTGTGGAGAAAGAATTTAAGCAGGGGAACCATGTCTATCTTGGTCAACTGTGCAAAGTGGATGAGGACTCAGCACCATGCCATCAAAATCCAGAAATCCAATCCATACTACAACAATATTCCTAGGTTTTCTCTGACCTTAACTCATTACCCCCTAGAAGATCACATGATCATGCCATTCCTCATATTAGAGACAGTATACCACTATCAATCAGACCTTACAAGTATAGTCACTATCAAAAAGACATTATAGAACAGTTAGTTGAGGAAATGTTAGCAAATGACATTATTAAGTCTAGCACTAGTCCCTATTCATTCCCTGTCTTATTAGTGAAGAGAAAAAGATGGTTCATGAAGGTTTTGTGTGGATTATAAGAAGCCCAACCAGATCACTATAAGGGACAAATACCGTATCCCTACTATTAGTGAGCTGTTGGATGAGTTATATGGTAGCAAATTCTTCTTTAAGCTTGACCTAAGGGCATGTTATTTTCAAATAAGACTGAAAGAAGGAGAGGAACCTAAGACATCATTTAGGACTCACCATGGATACTTTGAGTTCAAAGTGATGCCATTTCGTCTCACCAATGCACCATCATCATTTCAAGCTCTAATGAATACGGGACTAAAAGAATTCATGAGGAAGTTTGTTCTGATATTTTTTTGATGATATCTTGATATTCAGTCCATCATGGTCTACTCACTTGGATCACTTGAAAATAGTTCTACAAAGGCTCAAGGAACAACAACTTTATGTGAAACTCAGCAATTTTGTGAGTTAGGAACTACTTCTATGAAATACTTGGGACATATCATATCAGAAAATGGAGTCTCCACTGACCCTAAGAGGATACAAGCTATGGTGGATTGGCATGTACCAAAAAATCTCATGGAGCTCAGAGGGTTTCTAGGCTTGACAAGGTATTATATAAAGTTCATTAAGAACTATGGCATTGTTGCGAAACCTCTCACAAATTTGTTGAAAAAAGACAACTTTGTTGTGACTTTGTGTTACTATTTTAATATGTGTTTTGATGATAATAAATATTCACATTCTTATTTAAGATCAAATATTTATTTTATATGTTTATTTTCTCAAACCAAACCTTTTAAGAAAATGTTTTCATATGTTGATTTTC
>JAYMSW010005354.1:0-10107 GCA_036897725.1 Erodium texanum
CGGACGGAGAGTCTCAAGGCCCAAACCACCAGCCCAGGCCCCCGCCACTTCTGAAGAGAAGCTTCGGTGACTTTCTCAGGCTGCAAGTAATCGACACATATGTAAGCTTTCTTTCTTTTAGTTTCTCCGATGAGCCTGTTTGGTGGGCGGCCGATTCAACCTCCGGCGACCCACCAGATTCTGCTCTAATCGACAAGTATATTCGTGTTTCTATTGCTCAATTTTAAGGACTCTTAAATCGGGCTAGAAGCGAAAGAAGAATTTAAGGCTTGATTTTACAACCATTCTATGATTCAGTGCTTGAGAATGAAGTATCAGGAGGATTTTCAGTTTTAATCTAATTAGAACTCAAATGGAGCTAACCCTGATTATTGTTTTCCTCGGTTACTAAACAAAATGTAGGAAAATGAAAGGAAGTTTGGGTTTCGATTAGTACTTGACGACTCTTGTATTGAACATAGACTGATGCATTACAAACATTTTGTTCCTTTGTTTCTTCTTATGAAATTAGCTTCTTAGGAGTTAGGGCGAATCGGTTGTTTGAGAGTCTCTTATCCAGAAAGGCTTAATTGAATCAACAATTAGGATTCATCCAACAAAGAGCAGTGGATATGAATACATTTTTCACTCCAGGTAGATAGATTAAATCAATGAAAAAAGTTCCTTTTTTTTTCTTTAGTCCATATCTATTTATTTTGTGTTCTCATCTTCTTTATATATGTTTTATTCGGATTGATGACTAAAAACGAGTGTTGTAAAAGTGTACATTGCTTTCTTGTTTGTAGATCAACATCCTTGAGATCTTTTGGAACATACTTGTTTGAGTGGTTGCCGGGTTTCAGCTCTAGAATTGTCCTAACTTTGATCTTCGTTGCACAATGTATCCTAAAGAAGGACGTGCCTTATTATTGAGAACCCAGAGGCATGCAATACCCTTTGTGCTCAACACAAAACCAACTCTTAATCCCAGCAAACCTCAAACCGAGCAAAACCAAACTCTACTCAGAGAATCCGATGTCATTACAAGGTTAAAGCATGAAAACAACATTGCTATGGCATTAAGCTACTTCAAGTCCATTGCAAATTCCAATTCGTTTATCCACACTCCATCAACATATAAAATTATGATTGAGAAGCTTGGTCATGCATGCCAAATGGACACTGTCCAGTACCTTCTGCAGCAAATGAAATTAGAGGGACTAAACTGCTCAGAGGATTCGTTTATAAGTGTCATCAATTCGTATAAGCGAGTGGGGGCAGCTGAGCAGGCGTTGAAGACTTTTTATAGGATAAGGGAATTCGGGTGCAATCCTACTGTCAAGATTTACAATCACCTACTTGATGCATTGCTTAGTGAAAATAGGTTTCACATGATCAACCCAGTATACAGTAATATGAAGAAAGATGGGATTGAACCGAATGTGTTCACCTATAACATTCTATTGAAAGCATTGTGTAAGAACAATCGTGCGGATGGTGCACGTAAGTTGCTTGAGGAAATGAAAAGCAAGGGATGCTCACCTGATGCTGTCAGCTATACAACTTTAGTGCATTTTTTGTGCAAGTCTGGTGAGCTTGAGGCAGCGAGGGATATTGCTACAAAACATTCCCCAAGTTTGCCTGCTTACAATGCTTTGGTAAATGGGTTTTGTAAAGAATTCAAGTTCAGAGAGGCATTGCATCTGTTAAATGAAATGGTAGATCAGGGAATTGATCCTAATGTCATCACGTATACAACAATCATCAATGCTCTGTGTGATATCAGAAATGTTGATCTGTCTCTTGCAATCCTTGGTCGAATGTTTTTGAGAGGGAGTAAGCCCAATACTCATACCTTCACTGCCTTAATAAAGGGTTATTTCTTGGTAGGGAGGGTACATGAAGCTCTTGACTTCTGGAGCCAAATGGTTAAAGAGAGAGTTGAGCCTAACACCGTTACATACAATACTGTTATACATGGCCTATGCTCCATTGGGAATATGAGTGCGGCAGTGTCTGTATCCAATCAAATGGAGAGTAATGGTTGCTTTCCAAATGAAACAACATACAGTACTCTTATCCATGGATTTGCTAAAGTTGGTAACTTTGCTGGCGCTTCTGATACATGGAACAAGATGGTAAGCCATGGTTGCTCCCCTAATGTTGTGGTGTATAGCTGCATGGTGGATGTTCTTTGCAAGAATTTTATGTTTGAGCAAGCGCACTCTCTTCTAGAGAAGATGAATCTTGAAAACATTCCTCCAAATATTGTGACAATCAATACACTTATAAAGGGGTTATGTGATGATGGAAGATTAGATTGGGCACTTAGAGTGCTTGATCAAATGGGGGCATATGGATGTTCTCCCAACATAACAACATATAATGAACTGCTGGTCGGTCTCTTCAAGGCAAACAGAATAGAAGAAGCTTACAAGCTTGTTAAGGAGATAGAAACCACAGGAACTGAGATGAACATAGTGACTTACAACACCATGCTGAATGGGTTTTTCTCTGCTGGTATGCACGAAGAGGCTTTGCAGCTTTTGGGGAAAATGTTTGCCAGGGGAACAAAGCCTGATGCCATAACATATAACACGATAATTTACACCTATTGCAAGAAGGGTAAGGTTAATTTGGTCATTCAACTTATTGATCGGATCAGTTCAGCGGGAGAGTGGCACCCAGACATATTTGCATATACTAGTCTCATTTGGGGTATGTGTAAATGGATTGGCATAGATGAGGCTGTTGTTTATCTTGATAAGATGTTAAGCAAAGGGATGTCTCCCAACTTAGTCACATGGAATATTTTAGTTCAGTGCCTCTTCAGCGGCGTTGGGCATCAAGGGCCTATTCGCATTCTGGATGATATCTTGTCTAAGGGATAAGACAGTTTCAAAGCTCTCTTCTGCCATCATTGTAATGCTATATAATCACATCAACTGAAACTGTGGATCTCGGGATCTCCTTATTTGTCTATCTTGTGTTATACCTTATCATCAGGCATATGATTCTTCATGGCAGAGTCATGGAGATGACAGCTGGGGACACCTTCAGTCATCAGGTAACAGGAAGTATATATTTCCAGTATTTTATTTCCCTTGTTTATTGTAGAAAACTTAAAATGAAGCTACTAATTGTTAATCGCTAAATCCTAGCCTAAGTTGTTCCTTTCTTTGCCCCTATAAAACCAGTTAATTACCTTGCATGCTATTGTTTGGTACAATATAATTTATTTAATTCTTTCTTTGATATGGAAAAGAGTTGCTTAGTTAAAAATTATTTTTTGTTTAAGAATCTAGAGTAGTTGTAGCACTAATTGAATGACTGAAAGCAACCTATTGCATGTAATAGACCATGGTTGGTCCTGCAACATCGCTGTCAGTCATTTCTCTATATGGATACTGTCACACTGGTAATAGTTTATGTGGACAGATAGGTTGCTGGTGCTCAATGCCAATGTATTGTCCTGATGTTTTAAAACGTGTTTCCTATAATATTCTATAGTTCTCAATAATGATCCAATATCTCAGCTTTATTGGTTCAATATCTATAATTTTGGCATTTTTATACTGATTCTTGAAGATGAACATTTGAAGAAATAGCATATTTAGATATACCTTGTACACAAACTCTCTCAAATTACAAATTTATTTGCTGGTGCAGACATAACAATACCAGAGACGAGAAAACCAGACCAACACACTCTGAAGTCAATCAAATTCCAGCACCTAAATGGGATCGAGCGATTCTACCATTAGCACCATTGGGGTAAAACCCACCAGCAATATGCTCATCTCCTCCACCATAAACAACCCTAAGTATCTCTTCAGGACTCCTCCCATAAGCAAGTGAGTCTGGATCCGCAGCAAGCAGATTCCCCATTATCTTCCCCTCTGCCCCTGCCAGAGGCGACACTATGATCCCTTCATCTTTAAAACCCGCATGGCCCAGCCTGTTCCTCAGCTCCGATATCCTATTGGTGAACTCCGCCACTGATACTCCGTACGGCTCCACCCTCTCCATTGCCCTCTGGTACAGCAATGCTCTGATCACCGCATCTTGCCCTGCCTCCCCCCCCAAAAGCCCTGCCACAAGCTTAAAAAATTCACAGTATCATTGGCCTATACCATTATGATGATGATGCTCAGTTTCATTAAGATACGTACCTTCTTGGCAATATTGCTCCTTAGTCTAGGATTGGCTCCTATGTATCCAGTGAGTCCCACGTAAGGGATCACGTAGGACGCAAGGAGGAAGTTGAGTGAATTGGCATAGGGGTCAAAGGGGGGAATCAATGGCCTACCGAAGGCTCTATCCATCACTCTTGCAAACGATGCTATGCTTAGATCCAACTGTGGCCTTGCGAACCCTTTGACTGTACTGGTAATAGCCCTACATTTCAAATATGTATATACTTGTGATCATGATGTTCCAAAAAGAAAGAGAATAGTATGCATATATATAGATATATATGAACCTGATGTGGCCAACTTCTTGCAGAGCGAATTGGGTGATGATGTCACGGGTGAGAGGATCGAGATTGGCGAGCTGAGTACCAAAAGGGGGAGGACCGCCTTTGGTGAGGTTGGGGGTGACTCGGTCCAAGCCATGGCCGCAACATCCGAACAAGAAGAACTCTGCTTCAAGGAACTCCAGGTTTAACGGAAACTCTAGCGTGTCAACATCCGTTCCCAGCAGGAGAAGATCCGAACCAACATTTGGTTGAATCAGTGAAGCGACAATGGCTAGTGCTAAGGTCAGAGAGGCCGCCACGGAGGAAGAAGAAGAGAGTGCCATGATAGTGTTGGCTCTCATTTGCATTTGCAGGTGAAGCATAGCCTTGTGCATGATTTATACCAACAAGAGGAGCAACAGAGTGTCTCTTGATCTCAGCAGGGTACGAGAAAGATTAGGAGAAGGGTAGGTTTTGGAAGAATTGTAAATTGGAGCTTGTCTTGCGTGCACGGTCTCGAAAATTCAAACAAGTCAGCTCGTGAAGATCATACGATACGTGCCTGATTCAGTTGATGTTTATGTTTAGACTGATTATCATAGCTTTGTTTAGGAGAAGGGTAGGTTTTGGAAGATCATACGACACATTTTATTAAGATCTGAATTACAAAACCATTTTTCTCGTTATAAACTAATTATCATAGCTTTGTTTCAGTAATAAAAGCAATCCAATTCACTCAGAAATGAACTATTTCACCTTTAGGCTTTTAATTTCCCTCTGATCTTAAAAAATGTAATGCCATAACTTGCTGCAAATCTACTCGGAAATCATGTAACTGCCCCATGGCTGATCTTCAAGGGGAGATCAAAACAAAACAAAACATGCAAAGTGATATATTGCTATACAAGTCCTATAGGTTCAAAGAGCTTCGTACAACTTCAATGGAGTCAAAACTTCCACGACCTCCACAAAGTCAATGAGCTCAAAAGTCAGAGTGCTCTCTCTCACCACTTTTTTCCTTTTTTCTTTCTTTTGCTGGCGCTGGTCTTGGATCCGCTACTGGCCTTGGGAGATGGGTTCTCGGTGGAGGTATCGCCACTGAAATTGTCGAACATGCCTGATTGCACTGCATTCTGCAACCACTCCAAGAACTCTTCCTCAGTCATGGTTTCTTCCACCTCAGATGCGGGCCCACGCCCGCCGCCTCTTGGGCCAGATGATCTCTTTTCTTTTCCCGTGCTGCTCTTGGAGGTTACTACACTTGTGTTTACATGAAAACTTGGCTTGTGTGTATTCGCCGGGCACCTCATTCCCTACACCCAAATAATTCGTGGTGAAAATACAAAATGGGTTTGTGTTGCATCATTGCTACAACTTTTCGATTCACTCTAAAGTCTTTCAACTACCACATCTTGAATCAGATGAAGAATATTGGTCTACCTGACAAATATACCATTCAGTAGCATCATAAATCCTGCTATCTGCACATACATATGCAGACGGAGCATCCACCTACACATATAACATGATAACGCTTAGTACATGAATCATACATACGCTAATACCATACAAAATTCAGAAGTCTCTCAGCGATGAATTGGCAATTACCTTCTGCATTAATCCAAACAGCAAGGGTTGAGAAGACTGTTCAACCCATCCATCCCCATCCTTGGCTTGGTGAAAATCTTTGCAATCCTAAATGGAGGAAAATTCATAGAGGAAAAGAAACACATAAATATTAAGCACAAGGAACTCTAGTTTTCAAGCACCGTGATTATAGAAAGATAGAGCATAACTCGCTCCATGAAGACTCGCTTTTGTGGCAATACGAAAAAAAGGAAAGGAACAAACCTGGCACCATCTTGCTTGAGATTTGGTTTTCTTGGTGTGTACCCAGACATGGAAGTCGCCACACTTTTTGCAGGCTATTCTCCTTGCATCTCCAACAGGATCTTCGCTGTCCCCCTCTGGACGTGCAAACCCAGAGCCAAAGAAACCATGTCCTCCGTTCTGGCAACCAAACCCTTCAAATGTAAGTGACATGGATTGATAGGTATTGCAAATTTGGACTCTTGACATTTTTAATGCATGTTTTGGCCAAACATTTGTGTAAAACTAACAGTTAGCTTCGTTGTCCTTAAAAAGTTATGGAACACATGATGATTTTTGCTGCTTCCTTTTGAGCAAGCAAATATGAATTGCCAATGCATCTTAAGGTCACATACACATACAAGCTCTGGAACATGCCACATTCTAACAGCTGTCACAAAAACAGAAATATTACAAGGAATCGGGCAAATAGCATGCTATTTTGAAGTTCACGACAAAACCAGTGCCACAACCTTGAAATTCTAAAAATTAATACTACATGATCGGGTTCAAAGCAAAAGCAGAGACAACTAGTTACTTGGTTCAGAATAACTAATTTATCACAGTAAACATATATTGCCCAAGTAAAATCTACTTTCATATTTATGCAAATAGAAGTGCAATAGATGGCAATGCATCAGGATATCTCAAACCATGAAAAGAATGATAGCAAAATATATTCAAACCTTTTGAGAAGCGCCCTGGAACCGACGGAAATAGTTTAGCAGCTCCTCCCTCCTTAATTCGTCATCATATTCTTTTCTTTTCAATGAATCGAGTAATATCTTAAATGCAAAAGGAAAAAGACAAAGGAGAGACGAAAGCAAATTTTAGGGTCAGAATGAAATTTAAATAAAACTTACAATCTTGTTCATAAGACAAATAAGGAACCAAAAGAATTACCTCATATGCATTCTGAAGCTTTTTAAAAGCTTCTGCAGCCTTCTCATTACCCATGTTCTTATCAGGATGGACCAACATTGCCTATTATACCAATTCAAAACAATATTGTTACTTTTGATTGACAATGAGAAATGACACGTGACAATAGTTGGGACCAATTAATAGAAAGCCAAGGGAAACACCATTATACTCACAGGAACAAAACTCAAATTCACCACTGAAGCCAAGTGACCAAGCATAAATCACCTCTTACCTTTTTCCTATACTCCCGCTTGATTAAAGAAGCATCTATATCCTCATACCGAGACAAGCCCAATGCTGAGTAGTGATCGCTACAGTTCAACAACCTAACGACTTCATCATCAGAAGTTGTTTCAGAATCAGTACCACTGGTTGAAGGTACTCCGGGCCCGCGATCTGCTGATGAGCCTGGTGGTCTAATTTCTGAAAATGAAGCATAAACTGGATCACCATTGGGCATGCCTGGTCGCCCGTGCATTCCACCAGCTTGTTCAGGAGTTCCACCAGGTCTTCTTTGCTGACTGATGTTATTCTTTAAGAAGTATATAAGTGCATCACTTGAGATAAAAGATAAGTTCAAACCCAAAAGCACTCCAAGCCATCCCACATATGCCCAAGCACAGTACACTGAATAGCTAGTGGTAATTAGCAGTGCCAAGCGTTCATGTTTCACCATGAACGACAATCCTGAATTCAAGTGAATATTAACAAACAGCAAATTTAACATAAGAGAATGCCTAAGTATAGAGATTATCCAAATTAAGGGGGAAAAAATACAAAGATCACCTCCAAGGAAGATGATAAGGGATGTTGTCCAAAAGCTTCCATATAACCACAAAATAATTATTCCGGATATGGCAAGGACCAAAACTCCGATGATGAAGCCAATGAAAAGTCCCACAAAAACAGCTAAAGCCTGAATTCAGGGTTAAAAATCAGCAGCTATGGCAATAACTGCAAATAGATTCCACAGGATAAAGAAAAACAAAAACTAGAGAGGGATGATAAAGGCTCACCAAGATCATCAGAAACTTGAATACACCAACCATAGCAATTATTGAGAATATGCTGCACCATACAACCAAAAAAAAGGATGTCGTACCCATGCGTAGAAATGAATCAATGCCCCTAAGAGTACAATCCAGCCACACCATCGATAGGAGAAGAATTATATTCCCCAAATGAAAGAGCCATTTCAAAACAATGGGGTATGCTTGCTCAAACTTCATTCTCAAATAGTCCTGAGCATTCATAATGCTGGTTGTTAATAAAATAAAGTATGGTCTCTGCTTCTCCAGCCACACACTAGCTCTTCTAACTAAAGATATCGTTGACAATCTCAATCTTTTAACTGCTACATTATCTGACATGTATGCGCTTTCCATCATATTTTTCAAATGTAATCGATTCAGAGACCAGCGTGAATTACGTCTTCTATGCTTTGGGCCGTGATAACTCCTCGGCAATGTCCCATTCTCTTTTCTTGCACCAGAAGCATCTATTGAAGATACATTTTCAACACATTCCCCAGAATTACTTCCAGGACACACTGATTGCTCCGGACCCTGCATGGCATCTATTCCTTGCTTCTCTTTGCTCACAAATTTACCAGATTTTTGCTTTGCATTACTCTCATCTCCTGCATTATTTCTTTTATTCTCAGTAAATTTTGGGTTACCATCTTGGAGTTCTTCTGTAGGAAAATCCCTCATCGCGTTAGCTTTTCCCCGCTCTTTCATATCAGGAACAACAGACCCTGAATCAGACCCCTTCTGTTTTTGTTTCGATGAATGGTGATCAAGCCCATTCTTTTGTTGATTACCCTTCCGAGCCATTGAATAATATAGCTTAAACTACCATTCAAACAGCAAGTCAATTAATTTCTTTTCTAGTTGCATCCAGAAAGCCATGATATGCCACCCATCACACAGTTTAAATATTACACCTAGAACCAACAAAAAAGTGGTTAGTAAGTCCTTAATCTGTGGGAATATGAACAGAAGACAAAGCAGCAAGCAAAGGAAATCAACGAACCATGACAGGTTCAATCAACAAAATGAAACATACCAAAAACAAATGAACATTGGACAAATTACATCAACCACCCTTTACATATCCCCACAATAGAATAGCATCCTCTTTAAGAACTTCGTGCAGGTACCAAGAAACTAATGCATACTAAAATGACAACGCATTTTGCCAACATAATCAAACAAAGTTTCACAAAACTACCAGCAAAGAGTCGCCTAATGAAAAAATACTGTTATTTGTACATCATCTCTGGTGTGACTAGAGTGATGTGATGAGAACAGATTATTATCCATAAGAAGCCACCTAAACTGAGTGGCATCGCTGAAAAAATATTCTACATCCTCCAGTCCCACCACAAAACTTTCACAAAACAAAATACCCAATAAAACAAAGTTTCATTTACATAATTGGAAATGCCATATAATCTGCAGAACCAGGGAAAATGAATAAAAGACATGATGTTAACAGAAAGGTTACCCATGGTAAGCCACCTAGAGTAGGTATGCAAGTAAAGCTTTATACTTATGAACCAATAACAACCAAAAAAGAGTCTTTACACAATCTATTCCGGCAATAAACTTCTCACGAAGTAAAGTGGAATCCCCAAATGATAATACATTATTTACTGGACACCTACAATTAAGTAATTAACCAAACACTGCCATGTTCAACCCAATAACTCCTCCCAAAAACTAAATTAAGAGACAAAATGAAAACTTCACACTCTCCATCTCCAAACAAATTTTTTACAAAAATCCCCAATAAGAGAACATCATTTAGGGCTCCTCTGCGTTGCATACAATAACAACACAAACGGAAGAAAGAATGCAAGCCAATTGAATAAA
>JAYMSW010005355.1:0-10106 GCA_036897725.1 Erodium texanum
GGAAACACAAAGATACGATATTTAATTCCCAACAATAGGTGATCTAGCATATTAGTAAGAACAACAACAACAATGCAATTAATTCAAGTTAACACACTAATCCTTACATAGAGTTCTAGCAATTCAAGAGAGCAAATAACTCACTCTAATGCAAACTCGATAAAGACCATGGAATTAAATATCACCAATTGAAATAATCCATTCAAACATAAGAATTAACATAATTAATTCCAACATAGTATGCAATTTGGGGATAGGGGATTTCTCCACCTAACCCTAGCATACTTAAATCAAGCATGGATTAAATTTAAAATTGAACATCATCAACCAATCAATTCATCATTTCAAGTATAAACTAATCATAAATTTCATACATAATTAGCACCTATGGCCAATGGAAGCTACTCCATAGCCATGGAACTCAAATCCATAAAATTCAAGATAGTTTGTGCAAAATCAAACAAGGAGAAGATAATATAGATGTAACTACGAGCTAGGAATGAAGATTCCTAGCTTAAATCTCCAAAACCGAGCTTGAAATTGCTTCAAATCTCCAAGAATGCTTCAATCCCGGAATGGTGAATAGAGCCTCTTTGCAGCCTTGAATCTCGCCTTTTAAGCCCAAATCGCCTTATCCAAGATGTGCTCTAGCTAGAGGGGAGTGAGAGCTTCACTCCGGTACCAAGAACTCGTCAGATGGTCGCCGGAATCCGCTCCCAAAGTTGTCTTGTTCCTAGCCGAAATCTGGAAAAAATTTGATATCCAAAAAAGAAAAAAAAAATTAAGAGCTTCAAAGATCAAGGTTCTCAAAAAGAGAGTTACTAAGAGAAAGTTTAAGTGAGATGTGTGGTGAGAACACAAAAGAGATGAGATGTGTGAAACACAATTTTGGGTTGTGAGATGAAGCATGTTTGTCAAGTTATATATGTTATAAGCTTCTTGTCCAATCCTTCCCCACCTTTTCGCCTAGCCTTACATTACAAGCTTAATAAAGACCTTTTTGATTCCTCATTGACCATGATTTCTTACGATTAATGGAGAGTGGAAATGAAATGCTTAGCATATGAGTCTTGGTTCTACATATAGAAGGACGAAGAAACTACGACTAATGGTGTGAAGATAGAAAATGAACCAGGGAGAGTGCTTTTAATCCTCGTGGAATCCTATCTAGTTTATTCTTATAACTATGTCTTTTGCTTGATATGTGTACGGAGTAGGGAATATGTGCACATCTATGAGAAATTTTTTTGATCGAAATGTCAACATCTCTTCTTTGAATTGCTCATCTTTATAGTTTTTTTGCATGCATCATGTAGGACGTCATTTTCATTTTCATTTTCTTTATTTTATTTTATTTTTCTTTTTGTTTCCTCTTCTTTGTTTGAGAAACTAACATAAAATGATGTGTGATAACATAAATGCAATACACCAAAACATAAAAGACATTAGACGATTTCAACCAATTTATAGCAATACACCATTTTAGCTGCTAATCGAAGTAAAATGTAAACCATGTAGCAAGTGAACTATAGTTTTACTTTTTACTGTAGAAATACTATGTGGTCCTTCTTGTTGATATTTAATAATCGAATAAACATTACTATTTACGTAGAACTCTACCTATATTGGAATTGAAAATTACTTTCTATTTCACATTGAGAAAATAATACCAATGATCGAAATATTTTTAACATTTCACAGGAGCATAATTTTTCTTTCTTTTTTTGAACAAGAGGAACATAATTTATTTAGTGCTGGTATTGAAAGATAAAATTAAATAACACCGATTAAAAATATACTACATATAACAAAAAAAAAATCAACCAAAATAACGAGGAAAAAGATCTCACACAACTCATATTTTGTTTTGTAGCATCTAATTACACTTTTAAGGTGAAATAGTTAAAATTGAAAAACCGACTTGGGCCCTAAGGCATGGCATGTGATAATTCATAATAGCCGCATTAACGAAAATGACAAACATAGAAATCCGCACAACAGTTTCACTTCACTCTTCTCTCGTGTGTACCATATCCGACGTGGCAACACATCATTCGTTGCCCAGTCACTGTGTACTCCACGCGCGAGGATCGACGTGGGAGCGAGATTTAGCTCTCTGTCAAATTTGAAAGCAAAACGAGGAGAAAATAAATAAATAAAAATTTAAAAAAGAAACAGTGAAGCAGAAACGAGGGAATGATGAGTTGCTGAGAGAGAGAAAGTTGAGACTCATCATAGAGAAAATAAAAAAGCTGTGACAGTGAAATCAGTACTCGCTAGCAATAGTGAAAAAGAGAGGAGAAAAACAGAAACCCTCCTTCTCTCTCACCCACCAGCTCATCTCTGCTTCTTCTCCGAGGAGGCTGTGGTAGAAGAAAGGTAGATATCTTTTTCTTTCTGGGTTCCAGTCTGGAGAAGAAAGATTTGAGCTTTTTATTATTATTATTTATTGATTTGCTTTGTGTTTCTGTAGATTTTGTTTTCAGGCAAGTAATGGGAGCTCGTTGCTCCAAGTTTTCTCTCTGCTACTGGCCGTCGCATCTCAAGTCGAATCGCAAAGATTCCTCTGATCTCGGTAATATTTTCCGTCACTTTCCCCGGAAAAGTTTCCTGATTTTCTTGCATTGTCAGTTGGGCTTTTTCCTGATTTCTTATGTGGCGCGTGGTTCATTGGTTTAGAAAATGGGGGCAAGGATGAAAAGGAGGCGCTGCCTGGGTTCTGCGAGTACAGCTTAGATCAGCTGAGGCTAGCCACTTCTGGATTCTCTTCGGACAACATTGTTTCGGAGCACGGAGAGAAAGCTCCTAATGTTGTGTACAAAGGGAAGCTCGGAGACGATCGCTTCGTTGCTGTTAAGCGCTTTAACAGGTTGGCTTGGCCTGATACTCGTCAGTTCCTGGTGTGTGTCCTTCGATCTCTTACTCCATCCTCAGTTTGTGTTAGTCATGGGTTCTATGATTTTTTTCCTTACTGTATATGTTTTGGGTCTGTAGGAGGAGGCACGAGCTGTTGGGCAGCTGCGGAGTGAGCGGTTGGCGAATTTGATTGGGTGTTGCTGTGAAGGGGATGAGAGATTGCTTGTAGCTGAGTTCATGCCACATGAAACTCTCTCAAAGCATCTTTTCCACTGTAAGATTTAACTATTTTCCTCACATTTAGTTCATAAAGTTTTGAATAGTGTGTAATGGAAATGTTTTAAATGGTCTGTAATTGATATGGGCATTGGTAGTAATCATCTGGGTTGGTGGGGGGAGGATCCAGCAGATTTCAGTTGGGGTGTGAAATGAACTTTGTGCTTGACAACTTGTGTTAATCATGTCAAAAGTGTTTCTATTTCTTACTGTCCCCTTTTTCCCTGGTGGGTGATACTATTGCCATCTAGGAGGGGAAATGCATAATTATGATAGTTCTACTGTGTGATTGTCATCTTGGAGGGGGAAAAGCATAATTATGATAGTTCTACTGTGTGATTAACAGAAATCTGAGAACTCCCTCTTAGGGTAAGTGGTGGTGGACGAAAGGAACCAGAGATAAGTGTTCTACTGTTCTGTGTTATGTTTGTTTGCTTCATGAACCTAGTAGTTATAAGGTCATTTGGATCATGAGTGGGGTGTCTGGATCTATATGGTCTGTCCCAAGTAATGAACAAATTAGTTTTTTTTTTTTGAAATTAACAATTATTAATCAAATTGTGATGTAGAGGATTCACTCTAGTATTATCTGAATTACATCCAATTGCAATTACAGATTGACATTCAATTCTTATGGTTCAATGGCTATGAAGGAAACAGATATATTCTAGTATCTATTCGACTGTTTTATTTTATATTGAGTTTTTAGTATCCTTGAACTGTGTACTCTTTTGGTTGTTGAACTGATTTAGGGGAGGCACAACCTATGAAATGGGCAATGAGGCTCCGGGTGGCTCTGCATTTGGCACAATCACTAGAGTACTGCAGCAGTAAAGGGAGGGCATTATACCATGACCTTAATGCTTATAGAGTTTTGTTTGATCAGGTACTTTGACCTTTTACATCCCCTAGTTTTTGTCTTTCTCCTTTTTGTCAAATGGTTTGCTATCTTATGTGGGCGACTCCTTTATGTTGACTTTGTGGTTGACAGGATGGTAATGCAAGGCTCTCCTGTTTTGGTCTTATGAAAAATAGCAGAGATGGAAAGAGCTATAGCACAAATCTGGCTTTCACTCCTCCAGAGTACTTGAGAACTGGTAATTGCTTATGCTGTTGAGAGCTATATCAAGTTTGTATTCTTTTTCTCCTATACAAAATCATACTGATAGAGATGTTCATGTTTTGTAGGAAGGGTGATAGCAGAAAGTGTAGTTTACAGCTTTGGGACACTATTGCTTGATCTTCTCAGTGGCAAACATATCCCACCAAGCCATGTAAGCTTATTCTCTTCGTCAATAGTAAGCCTCATTTGATGTGAAACTTTGATTCTATGAAAATTTTCAGAATGTGTTTCATTTTCTGAATCGCATAACAACTAGCTGGCTTAATCCCTACCATGGTATTCTTCGATCATGACATTGATTTGAGCTTAGTTTAGTTAATTCCTACATACTATTATCAGGCACTTGACCTTATACGTGGCAAAAACTTTCTAATGCTGATGGACTCATGCCTGGAGGGTCACTTCTCAAATGATGATGGAACTGAGTTAGTACGCTTAGCCTCACGTTGTTTACAGTATGAGCCTCGTGAAAGGCCAAATGCTAAGTCTCTTGTGGCTGCTTTGACTCCTCTTCAAAAAGAAACTGAGGTATGTGATTCCTTCTGTTAACCAACTAATTTATTCTGTAGACTAATCTAGTCTTAGGTGAACAATATAAATATCTTTAGCAACTGTATATATATATGCTTGTAGATACAGACAAGTTCTATGGTATCGAAAATGTGTTAACTTTGGTTATAATTTCTTCAAAATTGAACCAGGGTCCTCCCATAGCTCCAAGTGATCTATTGGAACATATCTGAAATTCATATAAACACTTGCAACACAAACACTTTATTATATTCTTGCTGTCATTATAATTTGCATCATTTTCTCAGGTTCCATCTCATGTTTTGATGGGTATTCCACATGGTAGTGAAGCCCCAAAACCACCGCCATTATCACCTCTGGGTGAGGCTTGTTCAAGAGTCGACCTCACTGCAATACATGAAATATTGGAGAAGGTTGGGTACAAGGATGATGAAGGGGTTGCAAGTGAGGTAAGGCCTTGGCATTCCGAAGTGGGATTTTCCTTTTGCCTCTTCTCATTTATTTCAAAAGTGAAATGCCTTTTACAGAAAATCAAACTTGCACATACTAGCAAACTAGAGTCTTGTTCCCTTTTTGCTTTGCAGCTTTCTTTTCAAATGTGGACCGATCAAATACAAGAAACGCTGAACTCAAAGAAGCGTGGAGACACTGCCTTCAAAGCTAAAGACTTTGCCACAGCCATTGAGTGTTATACACATGTAAGTAGCACATTTTGTATCACCAATTTTCTTTAGAAAAACTTTATCAGAGTTGTAATGTCCATCCTTGATGCAGTTCATAGATGGTGGGACCATGGTGTCACCAACAGTTTTTGCAAGGCGCAGCTTGTGTTACTTGATGAGCGACATGTCACAAGAGGCCCTTGGAGACGCAATGCAAGCCCAAGTTATATCTCCCGACTGGCCCACCGCATTCTACCTCCAAGCCGCCGCCCTCTTCAGCCTCGGGATGGACAATGATGCTCAGGAAACACTCAAAGACGGGGCTTCTTTGGAGGACAAGAAACAAAGAAATTGAAAGTGTACATGATTGATTTTCTTTACTTCATCTGAGTGATTCTTGTACTTATGTCAGTCACACCCCATTTCCTTCTTGGCTTGTGAGCTTCAGAGGCTTACCATATGTTGGTGTTGTTTAGCTTCATTTCACTTTTATCTAAAGAAGCTTTTGTCCCAGCATTTGTAGCATTTCCTCACTGTGGTTGTGTTATAAATATTTTAATTGCCTTGACAAGGAAGATTTTGGAGTAACTTTTGGTGGATAAATTACACTGCCATTCCTAATTTAACACTTTTGACATTGAACTATCCCCAATTTCAAAAGTGAAATTTAAGTCTCTTCAGTTTTGTTTTTGTCTCACTCCATTAAATTGTAACTCTTCTTTTGCTAGCTTTTGATAATAAATGTCTAAAATGTCCCTAACTAATTTTCAACCTTGGCCATTCTTGCTCAATCGTCAACTGTTCTGGGCAGCGCAAACCCGGAAACGACAATGTCCATCTTAAACACATGATAACAAGATAACATCATCGATAATTTCTCTATTAAACATAGGAGCACAATCTAACATTATAGCATCCTAGATAACTAAATCCACATACCAAGCAAATACATCACCTAATATGCAAATCTAGTTGTGCCAAAATTCTCAGTTCTAAAATTTATGTTTTCCCCACAATTCAATTACACATATAATCAAATTCCAAGCTAACTCAGATAAGGTGTTAAGCACAATTTGGAACGTAGAACATGAAATCAATCATCAACAAGTTATTTTTTTGGACTTCGAACTCGCTTGATGTTTGGTTTCTTTTCCCTGGGTTTCTGTCCGATTGGTAAATCTACAGACTTCCAGATGCCAGCGCGTGCTTGCCCCATCAACACAAACAGTCTTCTATCCCTCTGATCATTTATTTAACCAATTATTTTTTTGGTTTGTAAGCAGAGAACACAAAACCATGTCGCTAATTTAACTAAGTATTCAGGTCAAGTAATGCACATTGGAAATTTTCATCGAGGATCTGTGAAGATGAAATAAATGATTCCAAATTCAGACTAGATAAAGATTGACCAAAATCAAGCAAGTGGTTCACGAAACTTATGAAATGCAGACTCATCTTGATGTTTTGAATGATTTAGAGGTCGATACATTGTTGCGAATGATGTTATACACTATAATATGAAGAAAAACATTGTTAAATATTCATCTAAATTCAAGGGGATTTTCCAACATCACCGATGAAAGGATTTTGCATTCCATGCAGTCGCTTGCCTGTTAAAGAACAACTTAATGTAGATGAGAGAAAATCTTGCTTTTATTCTTTTTATAACAGCCAAAAAGTTTATGAATAGTTTTTCATTTGTTATTCACTTCTGATCATATACAAAACATATAAGGTGTTCACACTCATGTGTTCACACATATTAACTAATAGTCATACCTATCATGCATACAAACTTTTATAGAAAAAAATAAATAATAAAAACTTAACACTCCCCCTTGAATTCCTTAAATTGATGTATAGATATCACATATGCCCAACTAGAATAAAAAGGTTGAAAAATATCAATCAATTGATCTTCTAATCTTATTTGAGATAGCTCCACAATCTTCTCGTCTAGCTTTTCCTTGATAAAAAATCTATTCACCTCGACATCCTTTTTTCAATCATGTTGTACTGGATTATGAGTAATATCATGTGTTGTCTTATTGTCACAAAACAAATTGGACCGGAATAGTTGGTGAGTAACCCAAATCTTGTAAAGGGTGTCTTATAGCCACAACACCTCATAAATCCCTAATGTCATGCCTTTGAATTCAATGTCTGCACTTGAACGAGCAACAACATTTTGCTTTTTGCTTCTCCATGTCACAAGATTACCATCTACAAAGAGAAAATAACCCGAAGTGGATCGCCTATCATCCATTGCACCAACCCAATCAGCGTCTGCAATACTCAAGGGTTCAACCCCTTTACCAAAGCTAGTTAGCCTAGTGCTAAAGGCACTTGAACTTTGGTCCTTCTGATCAGGGTTCGAGTCCCAACGGCAGTATCATTTACCCACTATTTTTCTCATTTCTTCATGGGCTTCTCTCACTCAATCTTATTGGGTCTTTCTCTCACTCTCTTACAAAAGGTAGGGTAATAAAAGTTTTTGATACATCAATCTTGATAGTAATTAAGAAAGTCAAATGGTAGTGTTCCCCTACTTCTATATAAGTAAGGTAATTGTAGTATCAAAAAAAAAAAATTATCAAGGGACCCTTATATACACAACACTCATGACCATGGTTCTTCACCCCATAACCATGGTGCAAAATCCAAAATTCAAGCTAAGGTAGACAGATGAGTTGATGAATCTTACCAAAACAACCCTCTCTAGATGAAGCTTCAACTCCAAAGTCCTCCTCCAAGCTCAAACAATGGTGGATGAAGAAGGAGGTGAAGTTGAACCACTCAAACCTTTGCTTAAATGCTTCTTGATGATGTAAATCCAAGTCCTTGGTTGGAGTTGATGAATCTAGCTTGAAGGAGGTAAAAAGAAAAAAAACCTCTAAACCCGTAAGGAATCACCCAAATTATCAAAAAAGAAGTTCTGTCGTCGAAATTCATCAAAACTTATAGTTCTCTAGGCGAGTCCAACGTACTAAATTTGTCACAATTCGACGTATGTTGACTTTTTAGGTAGACTACCCAACTTTTAGATCCTCTATCGATTGCTATAGGCCTAATTTTCCGATTAACCCTCATAAAAAGTTGTATATGTTTCAAAGAACTATAATCTAGAGTAAAGAATGCCCTGATTTGGAGCTTGGCTGATTGAGATATTTTCCCCCGTAGTTCGCTAATCTACATTACGTTTTTTGCTCCATTTCAGCCTATTTTTATCCATTTCGATGCATTTACTTCTATCTTTGGGTCTATTGAGTTCTTAACTTCAACCAGAACACCTGAATATCTACAAAACGTAAAGAAATACAAAAAAAAAAGGTAAACCAAAATAACATTTTTTTAAAAGATTTGCTGCAATTTTATATATCAACCTGAAGATATACATACAATTTGTTGAACGTTCAAGGCAAAATTCCTAACAATCTAGTTTTGGTGGGAATATAATTCCTGCAGTCAGCTTCTCACATAGCATAGCTCGCGTACCGCTTTACAACTAGCCTAGACCTAAGTGAAAGGACCTGAAGCACATTGAATGCGCATCTACTCTAGACAAATACTGACACTAAACCAGCTGACGTTGGTATCAAATCCAACCGATGCTGGAACTAAAACCAACCGACGCTGGCAACTTATTAACTAAAAGACAACAAAAAAAATATCAACTAACTTATGGCCCGAAAAAGGCTTCCTCTGGACGGAACTCCATGATCAACTTACTCCCGAAAAAGATATGCATGGGGCAGAGGGCAAGCGAGGGTGGTGCAAGGCGCAGGGCTAGGCAGGGATGGTAGCGACAATAACGAGCTGAGCGGAGAGGAGGGAGAACGTGAAGACCCAGATCCGGAATAGAATTACCCTATCGAACTGAGATCAAGGCCGGAGAGGGGGAAAGCATCCTCTTCCCCCTCTCCAACAAGCGGTGGCTAGGGTTTTTTTTCAGCAGAGGGGAAAAAAGAACATTAAACTAAGAAGAAACTGAACATGAAAACTTAAGGATAATAAAGACTAGAATAAGGGCATAAATGTAGAAATTAGTATGATTCACATTTAGGTGTGTCAAGTTCCCCACATTTAGATCTTGCTAGTCCTCGAATAACTGATAAAGAAAAAAAAACGTTAAATATGTAAAAACTACAATAAAATGGCAAGATAAACCCCCACGATATAATTTTTTGCAGGCGGAGCTAGACGTGTTTGAGTTATTGAAAAGAAAGCAAAGATGAAAATGCAATGTACATGCTAACTCAATAATACTTCCTAAAATACAAACGCAAAGCAAAATGAATAACCAACAATATTTTCTTTGTTTATATGCATGCAAGACTCAAGGTAAAAAAAATCGTGCTTTAACCTTAAGAATTAGCAAATATACACAAGTCGATACAAAGAAATTTATAATGGTTTATTTCCACCAATTTTTTTCAAACCTGATTCACATGCTCAAGATCATGAAATACAAACATATATGGATCACCATTCATATAACTTCAAGTTTTGTTTACTTCTCTCCATGTCTGTAAATAGATATGTAAGCATAGATATGAAGTTCAGGGGATATCATATATATATAATAGGTATCTTGTGAAAAAGAACATTAGTCTTTTTACAAAATCGAAGGACAATTGTGTAACTCTAACGATAATTTC
>JAYMSW010005356.1:0-10105 GCA_036897725.1 Erodium texanum
ACAGCCAGATTAGCCACTGAGCAGTCCGGGTGTCATGCTCCCCTCCCCGAAGGATAGATCGTAGGTGTTGGTGGACCAATGTCCATTTTGTTATATTTAGTTGTCTTTAATGTGTGGTGTGGTTTTTGCCAGCGTCGGTTGGTTTAGAGTCAGTTCCGTCTGATTTTAGATGTCAGCTTAGGTTGGGGTCTAACATTGGTGTGCTCCGATGCACTTTCAGTCTTTGGGTTGAGATCTAGGCAAATTGTGTGCAATTCACAAGCTTTGCTCAGCGATAAAAGTGGGGATTTAATTCTCACAGAGATAAAATTGAGTGAGGGCTCTTGCCATGTCCGAACAATAGAATGTTATGTATATTTTTGGAGATATATAAAATTGGTAGCAAGCTTATTATCAAAGATAATAATAATAATTTTATCCCATACAACAAATGATGAGAAGTCAAGGCCTGGAGTTTGAAGTTTGACTACATACTTTGAATAACTGAGCCAATATACTTTCATTAGCCTATATGACATCTCCTAATCGCTGAACTCAACTTTAGGTATGTCTATCAGCGATAGTGACGCTATATGCAAGACATTGTCACTAAGAATATGAAATCATATAAGGTGTACCTTCGAACGGAGTGAAGCAAAATTGATAGTGTTGTCTTCAGTGGCATCCGGGCGAGCTCCATGAAGATGCTCAGCTGGCAAATAACCGATAATTAGTGCCCTATGTTGTCTTCGATTTCCTGCCACTACCAGCAAACTTCGGATTTTTTAACATTCTGATGCTTGCTGGAGTGACTTCTACCAGTTCATCCTCTTGAATGTACTCTATGCAATCGTCGAGGCTGTAGTCCAATGGCGCATCGATCACCACTGCATCAAATTATATGAAGACTAGTCAGAAACCAAAATCAAATTATAAATACATAAGGGAGCATTTCAATATATGTATTTCATTCACACTTATCCCACATACTAGTTGGGGAAAAGATAACCAATACATGGTCAAGCACTTGAATTTGGGTCCATGAGACCAGGGTTCAAGGCCCAACAGCGGTATCTTTGTACATAATTATGTCTTGGGTTATCCTATGGTGCATTCATTGCGCTGGTTGTGTTGTTAGTATGGGAGTCTGTTTAGTGTTTGTTAGTCACGAGCTATGCTTTAGTATGTATTGAGCACAGGAGTCTGTAATTTTGCTATTATGTACAATCATTAAATATAAATACATATACAACATTTCAAAAAAAAATATGGGAAAAAGACAACTATAGTTAATGCTGGCTTCTTACCTGTGGTTTCTTTGTTGGAACGGACATTAGTTGCAGCCTTCTTCTTGCAAACATTCAGGGTTGGATCTCCAGGACGTTGATGAATTCCTACTATTTGTCCTTTGTAAACTTCAGTACCGGCAGTGACAAACAACTGTCCCCTCTCCTGCGAACTAGCTAGAGCATAAGACGTGACCGCTCCATCCTTGTATGCAACCTGAAATGGTTATGTAGGTTATTTCTGTACTACTGACATAAATGGGAGATCCTGAACATCCAAAGGTTACGGCACTTGCAATGTGGGATGTATGAAATGCAGGGAATATAGTTGCGCCTATTGTGACAGTGAACTTAATTATCCTCTCTTTGATGACTAGTAATGTTCTAATACAATGCTAACTAAATATACTATTTTGAGAAATATATGAGGCCAAAGGTCCTCAATAAAAACAAGGTATATTTAGAGATTATAATGGAATGACAATAACAGCAGGAAATTACCAATGAACCCAGATCCCTGGTGTTAATATCACCAGCCCATGGTCCGTAGCTGTCAAATATTGTGTTTAGAATCGCTGTGCCCCGAGAAGCTGTTAAAATTGCATTTCGCAGTCCAAGAAGGCCACGGGTTGGGATCTTATACTTGAGCAGTGTTGTTCCTTCCGCCCTAATGTACCGAAACAATTTAAGTTATTAATATAATGTTACACAGACAAAGATGTAAACGGTAACCAAGTCATAAAGAGTTTGCTTCGACATATGCATTCACATAAATACATGTCTACTGATGTATTATACACACCTAGGGGTGGGCAATCGATTATTACCAGTTTTTCTAACCTAATTAAAAATATCGATTATCAAAATATACTAACCTAATTGATTTTTTTTCATTTTAATAACCTAATCGAATTAACCGAAATAATTCCGATTCGATTATTAATCAAATTAAATGATTTTAGTTCCATAACTAAACATAATATAATATTTATGTTCAGTAACTTTACATATTATACTTTTTTCACAAAATCACCTTACAATTAGTGAGGTACCATTAATTTGTCTGATAAAAAAGGTACTTATTCACATATAGAAAATAAACTCAATTGAAAACTTATTAGAATATAGTTCATGTTATATTCAAGTTATTCCAAAAAAAAAATGTATTCTTTTCCCCATCCCAAGATTAAGGAGAGAAATATTTTTTGTTCTATATGTATATAATTTTAAATTAATATAATAATCGAATTAACCTAATCAAACCTAAATTTTAAATTCATCGAATTAACCTAATCAAATTAACCGAATGATCAAAATAATCAAATCGAATTTTTATTTCGATTATGATCGATTATTGCCCACCCCTATACACGCCCATGTGTCCAGATTAGAACTGATTAACTATATCCATACCTGTGGAAAATTACAGATATACTAGACATAGAGATGTTCTACATACCCGCCTTGCATATCAAACATTAGCCCGCGTCTTTTGCCAAGAAGTTCAACCACAGACCCCATGTGCTCTTCTGGTACCTCCACATTCGCAATCTGCAAGTCCAGGTTAGGAATGTTTGATAGCAAAATAAAATGGAAACACTGTTATTGATTAATAAGAGAAATCTCCATAACTCCTTGGATCATTAAACATATATAGTTCTTACTAATTAATGTTTAGCAAACTCATCAAAGTTTTGGTCTCTTCCTTCAACGTATCTCCCAATGATATTCTCGTTTGAAACATAACAAGCTTATCACATTGTTTCATATTCTAAGCATGTTTCCTCTTTTTTTTTAATGTGTTCTGATTGATATCATTAATTAATTTTTGTGTCTGATTGCATCTATTAATTAAATCTGCATATGCAAGATCAACCCCAGATTACGAAGAAGTGAGAACATTTACATCAACTTCACCGCATATGGCATCAAAAATCTTCAGAGGGAAAAGAACACTATAAACAATCACTTCAATGTTCCTCCAAAAGCAAGCATCCTAACAAATGTGAAACCATCTAGCACAATCACAGAAAACAAGGCACTGAAGCAACCTGCTCAGCTGCAATGGAGTCTTGTTTCTCAGTTTGATTGATTCTAGTGCAATATAAAACTAAAATAGATAGCACAAGCATGCTGATAAAATAACACCATAAAATGTACTAACTAATGTTAAGAATGTGTGTATGTTCGTGAATGCAGATAGATAGCAGCAAAGTAGAATATTGTTGGAAGTTACCTCAAATGGTTCTAGCAACTTGTCATCCACCCTCTTGTTAATAACTTTCGGAGGCCCTACCATAAATTCATATCCTTCTCTACGCCTGCAATACTCAACCATGAATTAGAAATGTGCATGCAGGATAAGGAGGATAAGGAACAACCATTGGGTTGCTTATACTTACATGTTTTCTATCAGTATGGTAATATGCAAAGTGCCACGGCCACTAACAATGAAAGTATCAGCAGTTTCACCATCTTCTACTTTCATTGCCAAATTTCTCTCGAGCTCACGGTAAAGCCTGTCTCTTAAATTCCTACTAGTAACAAATTTTCCCTGAAGATATAACGGAAAAATCATAAATATAGATATGTAAATGAACCGCCATTAGTTGCTCCATGGGAAAGCGCAATAAAACAAGCACTTGCACAGTCTCTTATTCTACAGTTCAATGTCCTATAATAAAATTTGTTAAGTTTCTCAGGCAACTTCTGTGGTAGTCTCTGGCAGAATGAATAAATGGAACAAATGTACATCAAGAACATAAAGGAGCTTCATTTTTGTATGTATGGGACTGCAGGGCATTTTGTGGATTTTTTGAAGCTGAAGGACTAACGAAGCATCCTAAACTGCCTCCTTAATCAAATGTATTCAAAAACTATTATTGCCATTTTGACAATTGGAACATATGTAACAAATTTTTGGGGATTATTGCGAAACAGACATACCTCGCGGCCGGCAAGCGGTGATGTGTTAATAGAGAAAGTCATTTTAACCGTTGGTTCTTCGACCTTAATGGCGGGCAATGCCTTCCCAGATACTTTGTCTGCGATTGTTTCACCAATCTGAGCAAAGAATTTACAGTATAATTCAACATTCTAAGAAACAAGGATAAACTTTGATAGATAACAAATATCTCGGTTCTACATGTGATATATGGTAGAAGTGACATCGAAATAGGAAAAGCAAATTGATCCCTGGTTCCATACAAACTATTAAAAACGCCTACCTGAATGTCATCAAGTCCACACACAGCACAGATGTCACCAGCCTCAACACTGTCTACGGGAACTCTACTGAATTTCTCATAGACAAAAAGTTCACTGATTCTAGCAAATCGACACGCGTCATCTGATGTGCATACCTGGAAAATTGATACGAGTAACAGATGAGGAAAGAAGTGGCTACTCTTAACACATTAATGGTAAGAGTTCGAAGTAAAAAGAAAAGTGTATCACCCCTCCAAAATAATGACTATGGAGTAAACAAAAAGAAGCATGGTGCTGCATGGAATAGACTATATTACACAAAACTCACCTTCACGTCCAATCCTCTCCGGATGGATCCTGCATGCAAGCGCCCAATAGCAATACGTCCTTTATGCTCCTCATAATCAATATTCGTGACCTAATAATTGTCGAGAAGAAAAAATACAATATTTGTGGTTACAATATGTTTATAATGACAATGAAATATGAAAAATACAACAAAGGTAAAACAACACTAAAATGATTTTTAGCATTTAGGTTGCAAATCAACTAAATAATAGAGGAAAAGAAATGTTACTTATAAGAAATCAAACTTGACCACAGAAACTATATTTACAATTAGTGTAATGTTCTTGACATGACTTTGTTACTTTTAGCATATCCAGTATGGCCTTAAAATAAGTGTCATTCCCTAGAAATTCATAGTACGAGACTTGTACAAAGGAAAACAATAGCCAAAACTTCATCAGAAAATCTTGAAATTTATTTATGAAACTAATAAAGAAATGTTTCTACTCAAAGCAAGTTGGTATGTGTAGTATTAATATATAATCAGAAAAAAGCAAAATGTTACTTTGAGATGATACTACTGCACTGAATTGACAAATGGAAAGATTGATTTGAAAAGTGAGAAAAATAATAGAACTGAAACCTAAAGGACTGTCACTGACCAGCATTTGCAGTGCACCTTCTTCGATACGTGGTCCAGGTATGCATCTGACTATAGACTCAAAAAGTGGTCCAAGATCATCTGCCAGATTTTCTGGATCCAATCCTGCCTTTCCCTTAATGCCACTCGCATATATTGCTTGGAAATCACACTGCAGTAGTTGATCGCAAAGAAATCCAACTTCAGATGGTACTGTCTAATTATATAAATGCATCCAACCAGCTTGAAAGCTATTGGGAAAATCAAAAGGGTTTATTGTTGCTGTCATAATTTTATGATATATGCCGAAAAATCAAATACAGTTAGCATGAGCCTATGAAGAGAGTGGATAGGGGTACATGAGAAAGTTGGCTTCTACATCAACATCCAATGCATCGCTTGTTGGAATGAACATAAATAAATTATACCTGTTCATCTGTTGCATTTAGCTCTATGAAGAGTTCAAAAGTGGAATTGATGACAAAATCAGGACGAGCATTAGATCTGTCGATCTTATTGACAACAACAACAACGGCATGGCCGAATTCAAGAGCCTTCTTTAAAACAAATCTTGTTTGTGGCATTGGGCCCTCAACAGAATCTACCTATAAAATCAGAGTGTTGTCTCAATTATCTTTGTGATAGTCCCATCCAACGTAAAGAAAAGTCTGAAATAAAATGCTATCAACTAAATATCATACTTGGACCTGAGAACCAAACACTTTTATTTGCTGAGAGATTTCGGTAGCTATGGTAAAAGTCTAATAAAGTAAAGCAGGCTAATAAATACAAATCACAATCTGAGGCATAGTAATGACATAAAGTTTTAAGAAATAAAAAAAATGACCCATCAAGTTGATATCTAGATCTAGCATGCTGAACATATATTCTTTTTATTTCTTAGTTTACCTTTCAAATGGTTTTCATCTCAGGTTAAACTACTGAGAGAAGATAAATACCAGATGTGGATAAATTAAGAAGAATGAGTGCAAAGTAAGATCAAATTCATCTTCAAGTACTAAAATTTCTTTTAACAAGGGAGGTGGCACACAGCCTAAACACAGCAGCAACTGCCTGTTGTGGAATCCCAATTTATTCAAGTGTTATGAACACACTAGACTACCATCTTCAAGGTTTTAAAAAATAAAACGTATAATATAAAAGGTTGTGTTTTAAAATTAATGACTCTTGACACGTGATAATCATCATGATAATAAGAAAGTAATATCAATATAAGTTCGTAACAATCATCAGCGAAGCAGTAGGTTGCAGAAGAGTACCACTAGAAGAATCCCTTCCACCATATTGAGGATACGTTCCACTTCACCTCCAAAGTCAGAGTGCCCAGGTGTATCTATTATATTAATCTTGGTATCCTTATATGTAATAGATGTGTTTTTACTAAGTATTGTAATTCCCCTTTCACGCTCAAGATCATTTGAGTCCATGATCCTTTCCTGCATAACTTGATTATCACGAAATACCTGCAAAAAACAATAGGGAATGCACATTCATCACTTCATTTAATTCTGTACACATACATCTGTGCCAGTGCCAGTGGAAGGCTGGAAGGAACTTCAATCAAGGAAAAGTGCATATCTTTCTCTAGATTTAAGCACCACATATTTGGTGACCAGTAAACTCAATATGTAATATCAAATTATATTTCCCACATTTTATGTGCACCATCTAACAAATGGTTATAACACACATGCCAAAAATATGACCTTTCATTCATCTAATACCCCGTCTACAGATACATATTGGGCTTTAAAGTTGTATAAAGATTGATTATGAAAATGAGTAATTACTTTGAGGATAAAACAACTGACCAATTACTTGGGCAGGCCTCTCAAACACAAAGCATGTTCCAGTATTCTGAACTGTCAAAACCATGTCAAGGATATCATTACTATCATTTTATTTATTTATTTTGCCTTCTACTCTTTCTCTTGTAACCATAAGTTCTTTTATAACCAGATTTACTCGCAGCAAGGAAATGAAGTTTGGCATAGCTGTAAAACTGGTTGGTCAAATCATTACAATAGGGTGATACGCCTGAATATTAATGATTAGCCAAAGCATAAATGCTAACAGATGGGGAAAAGGACAAGAAGAACAAAGTAAGATGCAAATGGTTTCCAGGCATGAGTTAAACTAATACATATGATTGATATACATTTTAGCTTAAATCAACAGAATAAATAAAAAGATTTTAGGCCATACAGAGCAAAGACCTGAGAAAAATTAGATTTTAACTTCTGATGTGTTACCTTAGCTTGTTTCAACATAGAATCGACCAAAGTTGTCTTCCCATGATCTACATGAGCAACTATTGCTATATTCCGTATGTCGCCTCTCCTCAAAATCGGGTTCTTATTCTCTGAGACAGCATCAAAACCGATATTATAATACACTCAAGTGAACTCAGATAACTTGCAAGCAGGTGCGCCAACAAATAACAATAGCCAACCTCAATTGGATAAAAAAAAAGTTAGACCACTTAAGAAATATAACTCCGGGGACGTACAAAATTGACATGGAAAGAGACTTTGGCATGTAACCATACACATAGATTAATGAAAGCCACACAATACACAAGCTTAGCAACCATGTTTTCCAAACCTTAAGAAAATAAAACCAGCAATAATAATCAAACCTTTACAGAGAATTATATGTCAAGTTTCCCATACCTTTACATATCTTCTGAAACCAGAAAACAGAAACATATTCGATTTTCATATAATTCAGAGCACGAAAGCAATGGATAGTTCAAATTCGACGAATTCACGGCATGAAGCCGCTGATGAATACAAATTCGATGAAATTGACAGCAACAGCAATATAATGAGGAGAAATAAGGATTCAATTGATAAAATAGTTCGAGAACTACCAACTGAGGGTTCAGCAACTTCAGAAACTGAGCATTTGATTGGAGCATGAACTCCATTTTTGGAGTGCAACTTGAGTGACTTTTTGGCGGCTATAGAAGAAGATAAGCTGAGGCCAGAAAGTCGCTTGGTAAGTAAAGGATTGGAGAAGAAGCTCGAGCTTCTGCTAGAGCTAGGGCTAGGGTTAATCATGGAGCAGGGAGCTCTGTGGAAGGTCATCGCCATCTCCATTGCGCACTCTAGCTCGCAGAGGGGATAGAGAGCGCGGTGGATTTGGGAAATGAGGCTAATATTGAAACTACCGTAAAGAGGATTACGAGAGTGATTGCTAGCTATGGCTATGGTTTTGGTTGGGTTTCCTTTGGCCGGTCCTGTTTACTCCGCGTCACCACCCGGGCCCACCTTCCCATCCTACGTAACTAACTCCCACGTGGCATTTCTTTTTTTGTTTTTGAAATAATCATCGTATTTTTATTGCTCAATAGTATCATAAAACACTTTAAACATAATAAGAATGATATACACCTGCATCCCACTATGGTGTACAAAACGTTGAACAATTCTAAGCAATAATAATGCAACTACCTCAGGGTCGGTTCTTAGAAGTTGGGAGCCCCAAGCAATATGTAATCTTGAGCCCCCTTTTTCTGACTTATTAATTATCTAAAAAAATATATGCTCAATATTTTTTTAAAAAGATTATTTCAAAAGTATATAAATACAAAAAAAGATGAAATAAACTATAAATCTTTAGTCCAATTTGTTTTTATTCATTGTTACTGCATAAATACAAAAAAAATTAGCTCACAGCTTATATCTCGTTTTACGAGTAGCTCAATTTTCGTTTTCTTTTTTTGGTAAAATAGCTCAATTTTCGTAAGTATATATACATAATTGAAATTTTTTAACTCACAATTTATATTGTATAAAAATAATGTTTATAAACCTATGAAATGTAACATATAAATATTTTAATATTTATCATATCCTTGTACTTAATATATAATATTAATATGAGTTCACAATATATCATTTCTTGGTAAAAAACAATTTTTTTTAAAAAAGATAGATACATAAATTAGATGTACTAAATTCATAAAGTTAATAAAAAACAACAATTGAAAAAATTTATTCCAAAAAAAAACAATTGGAAAATAAATTTTAAAAAGAAAAATATCATACATAAATAGAAATAAATAAATAATTAATCAGAAAACAATTTTAAATTAAAAATTTTAACAAAGAAATAAAAATAATTATAAAATACAGTATGTCAAATAAACAAAAACGATTAATTCAGAAAATGGTTTTAAAAGGGAAAATATCACTATATTAAAAACATGTCATCGGTGGTATTTAAACCCACATTCTGCAGGATAGAAAAATAAGCTCCAAACCAATTGAGCTAGAGGTACTTTATAAAACATAAGCCCTCATAATATTACTTAATATCTCTGAGCCCCAAGCATTAGGTTGGGCTGGTTGGCCCTAGGGCCGGCCCTGCTTGGTGGCGTGTGGAATAAGCTAAGGAAGCCATGATGAATAAGTCAAAGCCTTAACTATCGTATTTACTCTCCATTATTAGTCCATTTATTTTTCTTAGTCTTAATAGCTCTTTACTATCCTTTATGAGTATGTTATGTATTGACTATAAATAAGAGAAAAGCAAGCACCAACAATGTGAGTTTGGAGTTTCACAAATTCTTTGTTCTCTTGTCCTCTCAATTGCTAGTGATACATACTGCATTTGGTATCAGAGCTGGCGACCATGGCCAATTCCACAACAACGAAGGGGCTGCCAATTAACTTTTTAA
>JAYMSW010005357.1:0-10104 GCA_036897725.1 Erodium texanum
GAACGGCTCGTGGGTGCCGGAACCTCCCTCCTCGACCCTCCGTCTTCCGACGACGAGCTCCTCTCGCTTCTCGACGTACGTACTCAATTTTACACATTTTCGTGAAAATCCGAATTTCCCTCGCTTCTTTGTAACATTGCCGTTGATGGGCGTGTCCATTTTCAAATAATTAAGTACATATTTTTAGGCGCCTTTCACGAGTTTATCTGGTGATTTCGTGAAATGGGATTCAGTGTTTTGTACGACTGTGTTTCGAGTGGTTTTTTTGTTTTTGTTATTTGTGCGGTCTTTCTTCATCTCATTATTGTTTCTCCTTGTGGGCTTATGATAGATAAACTTGTCTCTTGGGGATCAGAGTCAAGGACTGTATGATATCTAGTTTTGGAATGCAAGTCTTTTGTTTGGATTCTTTGCATTCTATATTAAGTCTTCTGTTCAAGCAGTTCTGTGATTTAGTATTTCCTTGTTTTTCTTTTGTTCTCAGATGCAATGGTGCACACTGTTTTTTTTCTTCTTCTGTCCTAGATGTGTAGTGTGGGTACCTATGCTCAGTTCTGGCATCTAAACAATTGCCACCATCATGCAAAGTTCGGAAGTTTGATTTGTGTTTTTCCTGTCTTATATTTAGGGGCATCTTTGCTGCTTATAGTTGAAATTGCATACTTCTTTCAACTTTTGTTGTTGTTGTTGTTGTTGTAAATACTGGTAACTCAACTGTGAGACTTCTATAGTGTATGAATACAAGTCTCTTTGCATTTATTTATTTTTTTCTAATCTCCACAGTACCTTCTATAGCAAATGACCCTATTTGTGTTGTATGTTTCTTGTATGATGCCGAATGTAGCAAGTCGAGAGTTGTTTATCTAACGTGGAACAGTCGCCTACAAAATCAATGCACAATGCACTTTCTCCATCACTGAAGGCATTGGTTACTGATAAACTCTTAAAGCACCCGAATGCTGATGTGAAAGTTTCAGTCGCCTCCTGTATCAGCGAGATAACTAGAATAACTGCACCAGAGGCTCCTTACGAAGATGACCCTATGAAGGTATTTATAAAATTGTTGATTTCCATTTATATATGTTTATCTAATGAATTCTTTTTCTCCCTTGCAGGAAATCTTTCAACTGATTGTGTCATCATTTGCAAACCTGTCAGATAAGTCTAGCCGATCATATAAAAAGAGGGTATCGATTCTTGAAACTGTATCAAAGGTCAGATCATGTGTGTTGATGTTGGATCTTGAATGCGATGCGCTGATTCTTGAGATGTTCGGGCATTTCTTTAAAACAATAAGGTATAGCTTCTTAATAATGTTTTCAGTTGAGATTACCTAGGTTTGCAGGTTTTTACCAAGGATGCACATAGTGGACTATTTGCTTTTTCTTTTGTACTAAATTTTGTTTGGACCCATTTTTATATTTGGACCAATGTAATAACATTTCATTAAACCTTCATGTGTGCCTCGTACATGTTTTCTAGATTTCTACTGTGATTTGCTCGGTTATGAGGTGGTTCTTTGGTATTGTTTGGAAATAATCTTTTTTTTTTAATGTAATTCACCGGTTAGGTAATCCCAAGCTCATATGGATAAACCGATAAAGTGGTTTTTGGTTAAATTTTTCCCTAGCTCCCAGTCTTTTATTTTACACTGTGCTTGATGTCCACTCCTTACCTGATTGCTTTATGCACATGACTGTTTTCAGTGTTTGTGTTAACAGTGGTGTGTTATGTGGAGAGACAGTCATTAATGTCATTGCAATGCTTTGGCAGCAGTTGCTTATAATCTATTTCGTAATTTTCATCAACATCTGGATTTTTTTTTTAGTTGTTTGTGCTCTAAATTCTTGTATTAGGTGATCAGATTGTTGCTCTAATGTTCTCTAATTGTCATACTTGCAGAGATGATCACACAGATAATGTTTTTTCATCCATGGAAACAATTATGACCCTTGTTTTGGAAGAAAGTGAAGACATATCTCAAGAGCTGCTTTCTCCCATCTTAGCTTGCATGAAGAAAGACAACAAGGTTTTTACCGTTTTGGTGTGGGTGTTCATATTATGTAGATCTGATTCTAATGATTCACTGACCTTTTCTATTATTTTTTTCAGGAGATACTGCCTATTGCTAGGAAATTGGGTGAGAAAGTACTTGAAAGCTCTGCTGCTAAGGTTAAACCTTATTTGATTCAAGCAGTAAATTCCTTGGGGATTCCTCTAAAAGATTACAGTCCAGTAGTTGTGTCGATTTGTGACCAAGAGACGTCTAGTGCTGTTGAGAAGGTTTATGGCCATGCAGCTGCAGGGAAAACGGTATTGTTTTTATTACCCTAAAGATGGTCTTGTTTAGATGTATTCATTATAAACAATTTTATTCAGGGGTTACTATTTTGTTATCTTTTGAATTTTTAGTGGCTGAGTTTTCTTACCTAAAATGTGAATAGAGTTGTTTTTTTTATTCCTGTCAAATAGTGGAATATATCTGCTGGCTCTAAGGCATCCTATTTGTTCCTAACACAGGCTGATGAGAGCAAGTTGGAAATGCCATCTTTGCATAGTGTTGCAGAGGCATGTCTTTCTGTTTCTATTACGTTCTGTAATGCTGTTATGAGCCTACTGTTTCTTAGATCTAATTCTTGATAGCTACCTTATTAATTTTGCCTTATTTTGTACACGGTTCAGGTAGATAAGGATATAACCAAAGAGGAAGCTTCTCCTGAACTCGTTGATCCTGATATTAAGAAGTCACCAAATTCAGTAGGGAGTAATGGTATTACACAGACTGGAGAAGATGATTCATTTCTTGATTCAAACTGTAAGGAGCAAGAGGGAACCTCTAAGAAGGAAGAGGATGATCATCATGCTGACCAATTAAAATGTTCAAATGTCTTGAGCAAAGCGGAACTTGATAATAGTACGGAGAAGGCAGTATGTAAGATTGATCAAACTACCAAGAAAAGAGGAAGGAAATCTAGTGCATCTAAATCAGGACCTTCTGATGGTTCTCACTCTGCAAGCAAGAAGGAATCTGAGGAGCTTTTGGCTAGTCATAAAAGTGATTGCAAGGATGATGCCAACTCACCACGTGAGGAACCCTCTATTGAGGCAGCTGCCCCCTCTGACATTGTAAAAGACATAAAATCCTCTGTTGAGGCAGCTGTTGCTTCTGATATTGTAAAGGAAACAAAGCCCTCTATTCAGGCAGCTGTCCCTTCTCATGCTGTAAAGGGCATCAAGGCACCAGAGAGTGAACCTGGGAATGTTTCTCCTCCACCCCCATCTGGCATACTTGAAGAAGGCCGTGCACGCAAGGTTGGAAGACCGAAGAAAGTAACCTCAACTAAAGAAACTATGTCAGTTGCTGATGTCATTTCCAATAAGGCATCTGAAGCAACGAGTGATCAAGAAGTAAAACCAGCTAAACGTTCTGGAAAAAAGCCCGCCACAAGGGTTTCTAACAAGGATACAAGTGCAACTATAGTTACATCCACAAAAGAAAGTGGTGCTGCAAATGATTCAGAAGTAAAAACATTGAAGGTGATAGAGACAAGTAGTGATAATGGAGATGGGTCTTCTTTAAGGCATCCAGTGGATGATAAGAAACAGGGACATGTTAAAGCTGTTGTTGAGAAGGATGTCACAGAATCAACAGATACAGATGACAAAGTAAACATTTACTTGCTTTGAGAAATCCTTTTTTCATTTCTATCATTGTCTTATTTACATTTTGTATGTTGGAACTCCATTTGATGATGATAATTGTTATGAATTACAGGAAGTATTTTCTTCACTAAAATCTAACACAAAATCTACTAAAGATGGGCTGGAAGACACCCCTCAGAAAAATTCAAAAAGGAAGCGTACTCCGGTTGTAGAAAAAGTAAGTATTATCTGAAACTTCTTTGGTTTTCCATAAACTAGCTCCCTTTATCATCATTGGAGTAAGGTTTTTTGGACACAAGCTCTGGGACTGAAGTTTGACGTTGGTTTGGTTGGTCAACATCTACAGTCTTGTACTCTAATAGTTATATAAGTTTGAGTAGAAATTTTCTGCTCTATCCTTGTCTTATTTACTATCTCGTTGTTGTGACTTGTGAATAATACCTTAATTGATTTCCGTCAGGGATCTGGTAAAGAAGGTGAAGATCTTAATGGTTCAAAGATCAAAGTTTGGTGGCCAAAGGATAAGAAGTAAGCACTTGACTGATGTTTTTAAACTCTGTAATATGCTAATATGGTATTGGACACACTATAAAGACATGCTTTTTATTAGTCATAAATATTGTCGTTCAAATATGTATAATGCCACAATTTGTTCTCACTATATTCAATGCTGTAGTGTTACTAGTACACTAAGAAGTATTGTAGGAATACTTTTATTTTGGGCTATCTCAGTGTTTTACATGCTTTGTGCCTGACGGCTAAGCCCCCTGATCATTTATGTGTTTCAGATGTGATAATCTATTACTCTGCCTGCCTTTAATTGGATTTTGTTCTCACTGTTATTAATGTTATAGTGTATTGCACTTTTGAAATATTGTATGGTTATTTTTATTTTTGACTATCACATTGTTTTACATGCTTGTGCCTGGCATCCATAACCCATAAATGTCTAGATGTTCCAATTTTAATTGGCTATCTTGCGATTTCCCTTTTCTATTTCAACATACTATTAAATCATATGATTTTGTACAGATTTGTAGTACTCAAGGTTCTCTTTGCATTTCTCTCTCCTGATATTTTACGTAAACTTTAACTTGTTGGCTTTGCAGGTTTTATGAAGGGGTTGTTGATTCTTATGATTCTGTTAAAAAGAAGCACAAGGTTAGATATAAGCTATGAATACCCCACCTGATTTGGGCATTTTTTTTCCTTTGGGTTTTTTATTTGCTCTTCTGAACTCACACAGACTGTTCTTTTTTAAAATGGTTTGAAAGAGTCCTTTTCTTACTTGTATACGTTGTCATTGTCATCCTTCTGTAGGTTCTGTATATTGATGGTGATGAAGAGATATTGAATCTCAGCAGGCAAAAGTGGCAACTTGTTGAATGTGACTCCGAATCAGATAAAGTGGGTGACTGCATTCTTTTTGTTCTGCTAGATACTTAATGTCTATTTTGTAAAAGGTTTGCTGATATATTTCATCAACAGGGTGAAGGAGCTGGTGAATCAAGTCCTGATACTTCATCTGATACGTATGTTTTGCTTTCTTTTTATGGCTTATATTTCTTATATTTTCTTTTAACTCTGATATATTTTCCCCAATTCTTTGATGGGGATTTTGCATGAGCACTACTCAAGAGCATCGAGTTTTGAGTTGTATTTTGTCTGGCTATACATGATAGTTGTGTGAACTTATTTAGGCCTTTTAACAAATGCATTTCATTATATTTATGTTTGACTCATTTGTGTTTCCTATCAATCAAAAATGTCAAATTCTGTGATTACTAACTTATATGGAATCTGAAATTTCAGTTTATTCGAAAACGGATGACTGTCTGCTCAACCTTTACGTTCTGTTTGGGTTTAGCAAAGTGACTTTTGTGTTTTCTATCAATCATCAATATCATATTCTTTGATATCCTCTCTTATGTGGAATATGCACATTCAGCATATTAGAAAACAGATGACTGTCTACTCACCCATTAGTTCTGTTGGGACCACCCACCAAAGCGCCTCATGTTTTTGTATCAATCATCAATATGAAAATCTATGACACCCTCTATTATGTGGAATCTGAAATTTCAACCTACTTGAAGATGGACAACCCTCTACAGCCTACTATGGTTGACAAAGTACCATTTACAGTTTTAGATTTTGGAACTTTCACTGATTAACTTCTCCGATTTGGCATCCCTTCTGATTTGCTTATCTGTCTGTAATAGCTAAATGTTACTTCTGAAATGATAGTTTCATTTGAAAATCTGTATTATGAGATCATGCTTTTTGTAATCAGTGATTTTTGCTGCTTCCTCATTTGTTTTGTTAAATGCTCCCAGGCCCCAGAAGAAGAAAGTTAAAGCAAATTCGGATTTATCAGCAAAGCCAGCAAATTCATCATCTAAAAGGTGAGTGGACCTTGAGCATTTAGCTTTTCGATTTGTTATGGCTTTGATTTGTAAGTACGGAAATTTGATATCTAGGGGTGGAGGGACTTCGAGTAGCAAAGGGAAAGGCACTGGTAGGAAGCCCGGTCGAAAGCCAAAGTTTGATGACAGTGCTGACAAAGCTACCCCCAAAAGTGGCAGCAAATCGAAAGCTCCCAACAAATCCAACTCCAAGGATGTTGAGGTGACCCCAAAAAGTTCTTCCAATTCCAAGCAAGGCGCTCAGAACAAATCAAGAGGCAACAGCTCCAAAGTAAAATCTGGTTCAGCAAAGATAAAGGAGGTTGAGGATGCCTCGTCTGATTCAGAAGCACGAGAAAGTGTACAATTGAAATCATCAAAGGGGAAAGGAAGTGAAACTAAGACTGGAAAGAAGCGGCAGAGAGGTGCTAGAAGCTGATTGACAACCCAAGTTTTTGGTTACATATTCTCTCCAAGTTGATTGTTATATGGCAGTTAGGATAGTAGGTGTAAGTAGGGTAATTTAGGGGGCTTCGACGTGGTACATATGTGTTTTGGAAGCACAGATTCCCTGTTTTTTGTTACATCATTAGTGTTCCTTGCAGATACGGCTAATATAGTCCTTCTAAACTGCTCGTCTTGAGTACAGAGGTCTTCGGGCGTCTTATATTGGCGTCCGCTCGTTATGTATTGCAAATTTGGTGAGACTGCTATAGACCACTAACTGATTACAATGCTCCTTAAACTCAGCCCTCTAGCTCATATAACCTCGTTCACGACTACCAAATAGTACCGTTGATCCAATATGAGCACAGAAGCAAAGGTAGAGCTTCTTTGTGAAAACAAAAAGACGAACATTCCAAAAAAGAAAAAGAAAAGACTAAGTAAAGAAAATCAATGATAAGATAAACTACCACGTAGGATATAAAGGATCATAAGGAAAGAGTCACACGTGCACTTTTGCATCAAATCCCAATCAATACATAGAACAAGAAGATCAAAGTGGTGATGTTGAATAAAAAACGAATTCCCTTAGTTGATTATGTGAGAATCAACTATGGGGAGAGGGTAAAACACGATGCTCACCGATAGATGAACCAGGTCACTAGAGCATTCTTCAAGTCAGGTCGACGAGATTGGTGTGCCTATTTTCCAAACCGGTTCCGACGACTATCGTTCCAGTCGGTTTTTCACCGGTGGTGGCCCCGGCAAGTATCCGATAATAACTGGTCCGGGCCGGCCACCTTGGACTCTTGAATTGGGTATTTTATATGAGCCGAAATCAATGCCCAAAACGATATATTTCAGAATTCTTGGTGTGTTTCTATTTTGTCCCTTTTTCGGGTCTAAAACTAAAAATCCAAACTAATTAAAATTTGTATAAAATATAAAATAACACAATCATTTTTTTTATTTGGGTCAATTCTGCTTAAAGTCGTGTTGTATTGTCGTTGTATCAAGGTTGACAAAAGGAAAGTAGAAAAGAGAGAGGGAGTTGGGTTAGACCTACCTTCCAAATCATGAGCTCCTACCTATTTCATTGATTTGGCCTATATCTAAGGGCTCAAAGAACCCTAAAGCCTATTTCTAAATACGGCCCGACCGAGTTAATCAGTACCAAGACAATGTTATAACCGACCATTGGGCTGGTGTCAACTGAAAAGCGATCGATATTTCATGTGCGTACCAGGCCAATGGCCGACAGTGACCCTGCCAACGATACCAGTACGCCGATTATGACTAAACTTTAAGCACCCTTAATACCCAGGTTGTAATGAATGCCACCAATCGTCCAAACAGAAATACACAAATGATGTAGCTTAACGGTCAAATATTGACCAATCTTGGAACGAGAGTTTCGGTCAATCATTAAGTCATAGGTTATGAAAAATTCACTCGCGGAGGTTAACTAAGTCTCGCTTATCAAGAATCCAATCTAGACACATGACCCAAATACCACTAAAACTAAATCATGTGCTCCACTAGTGCCCCTTCTTTACAGTGATTGATTTTGTAACTTCTGAGCACCATCTGCATTTTGGCTTGTAAACCTCTCACTCTCTTTTTACATAACTGCTTTTTATTTTCTGTACGTACTTAATTAGATTGGGGTAGTGACCGCCTTGATTTAAGATAGCCTGAGAGGTTGAGACCTTTTTATACCTTAGATTCATGTGAGATCGATTGGTACTTTTATTGTTACTATATTGTTTGTACGACCACATACCGTTACGTCATTACATTTATCATGCGTTTATTTTTATTCTATTGCTTTTTAGGCGAATGAAGGTGATCCAACGCTGCTTTCCGAGTCCTTATAAGTTTGACGAACAATTATTAAGTCCCCTTTCAGATAGTTTGACTAGTATAACAAAATCAAAAGGAGAAGACTCAGTTCATCCTAGTGTCCCTCTTCGCCTTTGCGTTTGGAGAAGAGGATTGAGAAGACTCAGTCGTGTCTTCTTATTGGTTTCTCGACTTCATTTTTTTCCAATTCTGATTAAAAAAACACACGTAAATGCAACACAACGTCTACTTCCCAGCAAAATTAACATGAACAAATATCGATTCTTTCCTTTCAAATGACAACAATCTACAAGCATTTACATCCCTATGAGTCCGTATATATATATATACAGATTCGTGAAGACAAAAACTACAGCTAAAACCTATGGCTATCTTTACAACAAAATGGTTAGAAGCATGGAGTTTCATGAAGCAACTCCATTTCTGCTCCATAAGCAAAGAACCATATATCAGACACCACCACCACAACAAAAAGTTCTAGGATTGGGGATCTCCTTCAATCATGAAGATGTGTGAAAATTACTTACTCTTTAAACACTATGTATGTATCCTGCTCTGCTCTGCCTACTGATCCTGCTAATTGTCGCTTACTCCTAACCTGTACTTCCAAGTCAGCCACAACAGTCATCTCCGTGTGATTCGAGGAGAAAATCATATCCCTTGCAGTAAGGAGTCTTTAGTGTAACTTTCTTTGTTTGCCCGAGAACAGCTTCTGTTGGTGGTTAGATCTTGATGCTAAACTAAATGATCAATCTATTTTCCACTAGGGACTGGACTCTGTGTTTCTTGTGCCGGCACATCATTAGCACCCTTCTTCATCTTCTCAGTTTCAGCATCCCCTGCTGATTCATCATTAGCACCCTTCTTCATCTTCTCAGTTTCAGCATCCCTTCTGATTCATCATTAGCACTCTTCTTCATGGCCTCAGTTAGAGCTGACTCGTCATTATCACTCTTCTTCATGGCCTCAGTTTGAGCTGACTCGTCATTATCACTCTTCTTCATGGCCTTGGTTTGAGCTGACTCGTCATTATCACTCTTCTTCATGTCCTCCATTTGAGCCGACTCGTCATTATCACCAGCGTTGTTCTCACTCATCTTTTCATTTTGAGCCTCCTTTTCGGCCTCCTTCTTCTCTTGAGCCTGCTTCTTCTTCTCTCGAGCCTCCTTTTCTGCCTCCTTCTTCTTCTCTTGAGCCTCCTTCAGTGCTCTCTTCTTTTCCGCTTCAGCCTCCTTCAAGTTCTCTTGGTGAGATCGCTCAAATGTCCTTGCGAAGACGAGAAGGGTAGCGATAACTACAACAAAATTTCCACACATAGTATAGGAAGCAGTTATGCTCGGGAAATCAATAATGGAAAAGATTTTTAAGTAAAAATTTACCTTGCTCGAAGGGGCAACGAGCAGGATCCTCCCCAAAATAAATAGCCAATCCATCTGCATTTCTACCCTAAAATCACAAGTCATAAATATGTCTGCCCATGTGAGTGGAACCACTGTCAAATAGCAATTCACTAATACATACCACAACAGCATAAATTGAGGCCAAAGAACCCACTTCAGCTTCAGCATAGCCAAGAAAGTTCCTTAAATTCTGGATTACCTCCAGATGAAAACAATAGCATCAATAATCACAAGTCCAAAAGTAGATAAATTTTCCAAACAAAAGGATGTGAGTTTTTGAGAAAGTGGTTAGATTTCAAACTTGTGCAAATAGCTGATATAGTACCTCA
>JAYMSW010005358.1:0-10104 GCA_036897725.1 Erodium texanum
AGCGTACGTCTAAATGTCTCTCTCAGCTAGTCTGGGTAGTTTAGTCTCACCTTTATGACGATCTTTAATCCCCAGTGCGATCACCCGATTTCATGTATATCTGTTGGAGATGTATATCTTTGGGACAATCCAGTGTTAAAAAAAAAAAAGATTGGCTTTTGAATCTTAATTTAATTATTTATGAATCTACTTCATTTTTTTTTTTCACTTATAGAACAATATTTAAAGATATATCCGGTTTTAACAATTATATTTTCCCTATGAAATTCTTCCAATTTAATGGAAAAATCCGTATCAATTATTCAGCGGATTGGAAGTGAACTTCAGTTACAAACCCTAAAGTTCGATCAAGAAATTGAGAAGCAAAATTGAAACAATGGAGACCAAAATGGCTTCTTCCCAGAAGTCCAAGAAATCCACTCCGAGATACAATCCTATTTCCAAGAGGAGACCCACCCGCTCCTCCAATGTCGCCGCCTCGGACGACGACGACGAGAAGGAGCCAGGGCCGGTCGGTCTGCGTGATTCACCGGAGGCCAAAATGGCTTCTTGCCAGAAGTCCAAGAAATCCACTCCGAGATATAATCCCATTTCCAAGAGGAGGTCCACCCGCTCCACTGTAGCAGCCTCGGACGACGAGAAGGAGCCATCGCGGGGCGGTCTGCGTGATTCGCCTGAGAATGTCACAGTAACAGAGACAGCTCCTGAAGAAAACAAGGGCTTGGCTGGGAGTGGGGTGGAAGCAGAGAATGTGGCTACGGTGAGTGCTGTGGCGGGAACAATGACCAACGATAAGAGGCCGGATTCGAAAGCTGGTTGTGATGATGATGTTGCTGTTGTTGGCGAGGATGTCGACCCCTTTGTAGCTGATAATGCTAATTTGACTAGTGGAGATGCTATTGATGACAATGGTAAGCCGATAGAATTTAATTTCAGAGATGATGTTGCTGTGGATGGTCAGATAGTGGACAACCCTATAGATGGGGATCCATTTTTGAGTCACGAAAACAATAATGTGAATGCTGATAGTATCAAAGGTGGTACTAGGAAAGATAATTTGGGTGTTGATGCTGTAAGTAATTTGAATTTCAGCTGTGATGGTGTTGAGAGGGAAGAGGAGAAGAATATGCATTTTTGTGTGAAAGATGATACTATCAGTTTGGATGGCAGAGGTGCACCAGAAGATGTGGTATTGGATTCTGTGATGGAAGATAAATCAAATGATGAAGCTAATAATGTAGGAGTTAGCGAGGAAGCCATGAATTTGAATGGCAAGGATGTTGGTGGAGAAAACCAATCATGTGCAAAAATGGAACTTGAATCGAATGTTGTTGAGAATGGTATCTATGCAGGTGAAGAGAAACAACTACGGGAGGGTCAAAATGATGGGTATATACACCAGGATCATTCTCAATTGGGTTGCAACCAAGGTGTGGAAAAGTATTACTCTTTTGGTTACTTGTTTGGGTTGTTGTATGTCTATCCTAATAATCTTAGCACATTTTCATCTCTTCAATTGATTATTATCATGTTGATGATTTACTCATATCATGTAGCATTCTTATGACTGCATGTAAAGCCATCACTTAAATTGAATTTTGTCAGCTCGGGACTTTATTCTATGCTTCATTAACAGAAAGTCAAATATTGAAACCTTAGTTTCAAAACTTGGTCCGTATATAAGAGGTTGCATAGATGTAATCCTCAATGCATTCAAGGCAATATTACTTTATTGATATTGGTAACTCAGAACAAACATATTGTAAGCCCACAAATTTGGAGTTGTATTAAATTGCAAAGATTGGTTCTTTCAGCTATTTATTATGGTTCTCTGAGAAGAAAGCAACTTATGGCCATTTGACAAGAAAGGTGATGCTAATCTTCCATAATAGCAGGACACTAGCTAGTTAAATGATGCAAACTCCTGCTGCTCTAATTTTATTGTCTCTAAGGATTATTGTGTCACTGCAATGCACACATAATTACCTGTAGTATTATGATTATCACATTGAGGGACATAAGCCAATTTTACTTAGATGTGTGTTTTTAAAAAGAAAAGGAAAGAAGCAAACTGCACCAAGTATTTGCAAAGGTAGATTAGTCACATGCCCTATAGCAAACTTGATATAGCCAATTTTCAGTTGCTTCGCATTTTCAGTTTTTAACCCATTGCAGAGGTGGTGGAAGTTAATTACGATATAATTAATTGTAGATTCAGAACATGATGTAGTTGAAGAGGAGTGTCCTGCTGCTGAATTTGAAGACAAGGAAACCCTTGGATGTTTTGATGACATTTCTGGTCCCGAAGAAAGCGATGATGGGAAAGAAGAAGTTGGGAATTCTGAAGATGACAGAGAAGAAGATGGAAATGTAGAAAGTGAAAATGATGGAGACCATAGTGAAGACAGTAAAGATGATGAAGATGACAATGAAGGGAGTGAAGATGACAAGGACAAGACTGAAGAGAACGGAGAGGATGAAGACCCATGTAAATCCATTGATAATCCTCTATCTAGAAAGAAAAAGGGAATGGAAATTCATGTTGGTGGACTACATAGAGAGACTGTTGATAATGACTTGATTGAAGTTTTTGGGAAGTTTGGTGACATCCAAGAAACTCGGATGATAAAACATCCATCTGGGAGAAGTAAAGGATATGCATTTATTCGATATGCCACTATAGATCAAGCCAGGAATGCTGTTTCTGAGTTGAAGGATGGGATTGAGGTTTAAACTAGTGCGTTAAAGTTATTTTTTAGTACATAATTTATGTCGTGCATGGTTACCTTCTTTTCTGGTTCATGTAACCTTTACTTTCTGGGTCTTTTTTCCTGTGTTTAGGTGAGGGGCAAACGTGTCAAGGTATCAGCGAGCCAGGAAATTGCTACTCTAATAATGGACAATATATGCAAGAGTTGGACGAAAGACCATGTAAACTTGCATGATTTGCTATTGTTGTTCCTATGATGTTTGCATGACGATTACTATTTTGCATTGCAACTACTTGTTGTTTTTAGCTGTTATGGAATCTACTGTTTTATCAATTCTTAACATGTTGTCTTTTACAATCTTGGTTTAAAGGTACTCAAAAAACTGAATGACTATGGAATTCAGCATATTGAGAAGGTGTATTTACCATATGCTCATGCGGGCAAAGGGAAGATTAAAGGTTTTGCTCTATTGGAATTTAGCTCCCACATAGATGCAATGGCAGCACTTAAACAGTTGAGAAGGCCAGATGCTATTTTTGGTTGTGATAGAAGTGCGGAAGTAGCTCTCGCGAGCTGCCAAGTGCAATCTATTGGAGATTTATCACAGGTTGGGAATCCTAGATCTTCATATTACTTGAGTCTTAATCTTGCCTTTTCTTCCCGTTCCTTTCAATCATGAGGATAGATCTACCTGTAGAAAAAATGAAAGAAGGAAAGAGAGTTTTTATCATTATATTTCGTCATTTAGCTTTCATTATCTAAGAAAAAGGTATACATGTTGGATACCAGTCTACCCCAAAAGACTAGTCTGGCAAGTCATGAATCTAAGTTTTAACACTTTTTAACCCCATAATTACCCGATGTGGGCCGAAACTCAGATGTATACTCCTAACAATCTCTCCTCTATATTGAATCTCCCGTAATATCGGTTTGCTCACTTCTTAGCCCATTTCGCCTTTCACACTCATTCGCTGGCCTACGTGGCCTGATCCAACTATACTCTCCAAGATGGCAAGATCCATCATGAGTTCCAAGATTATCTGATCTACCCAGCCTAATCCAATCGCCTGGCCTGATGAGAACTATGGAACATGACTATATGAGGAGACTGGGCCTTCCAAGAAGAAACATTAATTGAAACTCATGATATATATTGAATACCAGTCTAATTCAGAAGACTAGTCTATCTATTAGGTCAAGTCTAAGATGTATAGTAACTCTTACTTAGCCCGATAATTACCTTATGTGAGCCTGTGAGGCCAAAACTCACACATAGACACTTAACAATCTCCTCTCCATCGTGAACCTCTCATAATATCGGTTTGTTCCCTCCTTAGACCAAACTTTACACGTTCTACTCAGTCATTCACTATCTCATCCTTGCTCACCACCATGAGTGCTTCAAAAACTACATCAGGTGCTATTGAAATTGATCCAGTTCAAGTAGGAGATTACCCATCCCACTTACTACTTACTAGGATATTCCACAGAACTAGGCTAATCCAAAAGACTAATCCATCAAGTCGAGGGTCCAAGATGTATATCAACTCTTCATCAACCCCTAAATACCCGACGTCTGCAAGTGGGGAATGTTGAAGTGTCCAACAAGGAAAAAATGTGGATTTAGTAACCATTTGATAAACATCTTGGAGCCTTCATTGATCAGCTTGGGTTTTGGGGTTGGATTGGGCTTTAAGGTTGTCAACTAAGTTAAGGATTTGTACGGTATCATTTATGAAATTTTAAATAAACAGTACATCCATTTGTCCGTGATATAGGTAAACTCTGTTCAAAGGGCTGAAAGAGTTTCTGGGGTGAATGAAACTGAAAAGAGATATGTCATTGATATAGTGGATGAGAAAGGCTACGGAACTTGGTAATAAATGTAAGAACTTGGGTTTATCACTTGCCCTCATTGAGAAGGTTCCTCAGCCTGCATGGAGATGTATTAATGGTGCTTAGATCTGAGGAAATGCCAACATTATACCGGAATACTTGGTTTACATTTTTCAATTGCTATTTTCTATCTCAGGTTAAATCCAGCATTTCAAGACGTAAGGCCCGGCGTCAGAAAGTTATGCAAGGAGGATTCAAGGTTAAGGAAATTAGTGAGATGACACCAATACCGAAGGCACAAGTTCATGCCAAGTCAATAGAGGCTGAGGAGTGTGAAAAGGCAGAGCAAGCATGTAGTAGCAGGACTAAAGGTAAGGGGTCTGAAAACAGGATGAAGGCAGATTCTGAAGAAAAGAGGAAGTCTATGAAGTTAAAAATCACAGGCAGTAAATCAAATAGACCAAAGTCTAGAGCTTCTGAAAATCGAGTTGCTGCGATACCATCTAAATCAACAAAAATACATCACGAGAGAAAGCGTTTTCCTTCAAATTATGATGATCGAGGAAAGAGAAAGGTGGAACATGATTATAATACTAGGCCATCAAAGAAACGAGGTGGGTGCGCATGCTTGCTTTTCATGTGTGTTATCTTTGATGATTTTGTTGGATGGAAAAATGTAGCATATTTTACTTTCTGTTCATATGTAGGTAATAAGCGAGGTACAACAAGGAATGCTATTAGGAGTCCGAGGAGAAATCCTCAAGTTGGAGTGCTACGTCATGCAGGTTACCATGACCCTTCCCATGGTGCAATTTCTGGATCAAAAAGGCTCCGCTCAGACATGGTAACTTGCAATTTAAATGGATGCTAATATCAAGATTTTGTTCCGTTTCTTCTCATGATGTGGAGTGCTGCTTTCTAGGAACCTCACGCTGGATATTTTCAACCTGCTGCTTTGAGACATATCCAACATCATGCAGAATATCGTGAACCTGACCTTGGAAATCAACAACAACGTCGTCTGGCTTACCTTGAACCTGCTCTTGGAAGCCAAAGTCTACTTCATGCAAAATATTTTGAACCTTCTCTTGGAAGAGAATTTCTATCTCATGTAGGATATCTTGAGCGTGCTAGTGGAATACAAAGCCACAGCGTGTATCATCATGGATTGAGAAGGTTTTCTCTTGTGCTTGTTTGTTTGGTTAAACTTGAGCTTTCACCTTTTAGTTTGATTGACATGCTTTATATTTGTTGACAGAGATGCTGTGTATGGTCATGTCAGCAGTTCTACTTATGGAAGAGGTAGCTTCTTTATTATTGTTTTCTCTTCTTTTTTTCTGGAGGCTTCATTGAGTATACACCATGACACATCATCAACCCCTTGTTTCCTTGTGACTGACTTCTGGTCTGCCTTCCGTTGGTATTTCACATTTTCCTCAAAAAATTGCTTCATTGCATCTGCCTTTTTTCTCTTAATTTTGTAGATATTCTTAATCTAAATGGTATTATCTAGTATCCCCTTTTCTCTTCCATTTTCTGTAACATGAAGAAGCATTTTTCAGTACTTATTTATTTTGTCTGCATAATTTCTCACAAGTTGTGGAGAACCATTTTTATGGTTCTATAAGATGGTTCTGAGTCATTGTCTCTTGATAAATCCTTTCCTGGATTGTTATTATATTTCATGTTGTGAATGGGAGTCTTAAAAAGGGTTCTTGTTTTAGGTTTGCTTCTCTTTTTTATTCTTTAGTTTTAACCTTTTCTCAAGTGATAAAGGTTTGATAATTCGGTACCTGCTTGTTGACTTTGTGCTATGACTGTAGTATCAGCTCGACCTTCATATGTTCCACATTCTAGCTACCTGAGGCTGAACCATGGTGGATATGAGGTTCTCTCTCTCTCTCTCTCTCTCTCACACACACACACACACACATTCTCTAGCTGAAGACAGATCGGCAGTTCATTACAGATTGGATTTGTGTGGTTAATCATTCAAACTTTGAAACTCACTTCTTTATTGAGCATTTGGAGGGACAAGCTGTATTTACAAGCTTATATTTTGTGGGATTTTTTTTGTTTTGTTTTTATTTCCACCGAGCATCAATCTACTGATTGAGTATTTTGAGCATACAAGTAATGGAGGAAATGGTTCCTTGTTTCCATTTTCTGCTTGTTTTTGGATGTTTAGTGCTTATTATATTGTCTTGGTATTTTGTGTAGGTTGATAGTAGCCAAAGAGTAGCCAGCTATCATCTTATCGGGCAAACATACCCCTTGCCCTTGCCTAGACAATAAGCATGGGAAGAGTATTCTAAACCTGAAAAGGCAGGAACACGGAATAGTTCCTTATTGCTAGATTTCTGTAATCAACATATACATACTTAGTAATGAATATGTACTGTATACGTTGTTTATCCCTTCAAAATTTGAATCATCTTGTTCTATGATGGTTCACTGAATTTGTACCAAATATTCTTGGGTATCTAAATTATGATCTTAAGTTTTGGCAATTTCACTAAACATCTCCTAGTAAAACGAGACTTTGCTTGTCTAAACATTTAATTTTCAGCTGGAGAAATCAAGCATGATAAGCTTGTACCCAACCCAAGACTCAAGACTGTATGAACAACCCAACTGCAGACTTCAAAAAAGGATGTTTCATTTTCATGTTTCATGAAAACTTATTACATGATATGCATCATCAAAAAATTATCAAAACTAGTTTCACCATTTCAAGTCAGCAGCTCAAAAATAACTACTACAATGATCCTCATGGTTTGCCTTACATTCCTTACCAATTTAAACATGTACTTGGATCATGATCAAGATACTAGCCATCAGTGAGGTAATTTTATTCAACATTCATCTGAGCAGTGGAAGCCTCCATCAAGCCATTGCGAATCTGATCGCCAATGTCCCTAACATGACCAGGTCCATGGGGTATGAAGACGGTAGTGTTCTTGGACAAGTTCCCCAGGTCTTTAATGGTGTCGAAGTATTGTGTGATCATGATGAGATCCATCACCTCCTTAGATGAGGTCCCTTCCACCTTGTGAGAAAAGTTCAAGATGTTCTCTCTCAACCCGTCCGTGATTGCCTGTCTCTGCCTGGCCACACCAACCCCTCCCAAGTACTTGGCTTCAGCTTCTGCTTCTGCCCTTTTCACTAGAAGCACCTTCTCTGCTTCCCCTATGTACACACTCGCAAGCTGAAGTCTCTGAGCTGCAACCCCATAATTTACTTTTGGTTACTTGCCAATAAAGCCCAACTCAAATGCATATCATTCTCTTCTATTGTACAATTGTAACTGTTCCAAGATATGCAGAAGAACAGTGAGCCAAATGTAAGAGATCACTACCTGCATTGATCTCATTCATTGCCTTGCGAACAGCGGGATCAGGTATTATGTCAACCATCAGAATGTGCTCTATGCTATGTCCATATGCTCCCATTACCTTTACAACATTTTCAACATAGATTGTGAAAAGACACCTAGCAAATGGCATGATTTGGTGATGAACGTGGAGAAGAAGTACTGTATGGCTGTGGAAGATAAGCTTGCATGAAGAAAAAAAAAACATATACAAGCAATTGAATGAAGCAAACAAGAATATATCAGTCACTCGAAGAAGGGTAATCAACCGAATATTTATGTTACCACAAAAGATGTGTTACATGACAATGAATGGTAATCTAACAAAAAAAAATGGTAACCTTCTCAAGCTCCTCCAAGACAGATTTAGCAACTTCACCCTTTTGTTCGAAAAGCTCATCCAAAGTCATCCTTGGAACAAGAGCTCGCACCACTTGAAAGGTAAACAAGTGTGTCAATTGAATGAATTAGAAACCAGAAAATGGAATCAAATATTTTTAAGATGATACTGCTTCTGAAAATTACCATCAAAAACATATGATTGGATCTGCTCTTGTGGGTTCTGCAGCTCATAAAATGCGTCATCAGCTTTCTCTTTCACAACTCGGTATTGGATAGAGCAAACCAGTTGCACAAATACATTATCCTGTTTAATGTAACAAGTCATACTTATGATGCAGCAAAATGGGCAATGTTGTTTATCAAGACAAACAATTCCAAAACACAAGTTTCCATAGAGGCATTCTAATGCAATCCGGAAAAGAGAATGGTTTCGTAAGGAACAAAGATCAACAAAGCATGTGAAGTCCAAACATTAAAAAAAAATGTGGCATAACTCTTCTAGCAATTAAGATTTCTGCTAATATTGAGTGGTAAGCTACCATTTTAAACTTTTAACTTGCCATTTGGTATAAACCTCTAGACAGAGCTTCAATGTCCTATAAGCTCAAAATAAACTCATACCATTTGTCTGCCCTACTTTACTTAGTAACCTTCATTTTGTACACACTTATCTTATGCTGCAGAGCAGCAAAAGTCATTAATGCATTATCATGGCATGAAAATGTGCCATTGGAGCACCATCAAACCTTGTAATCACTCCTATGTCATCTAAGAGACTAAGATTCTCCCATCTTTGGTTTCATGCGATGTATAAATACAACAAATTACCTAATTTAATTTCTACCCACATGCTTTCTCAACAAACCAGACAGGAAGGAACCATAAGGTTAAATAAAAATGCACAACAGAAACTAAAACATACACACAATTAAGCCTAAAACACAATCACAGGAACTTGCCACAATATCCACTTCTTTCCCTCCCTAAAATCATGAAAACCCCTATCAGTGTCAAAAAAAGGTTCTTCATTTACTATCCGAAAGAAGAAAACGATACATACCAAGCAATGCCCAGGATCCAAAATAACGAAAAAGTCCCTAATGACCGACAAGATCGCATGATCAAAGCAAAAGACGATGGAAATTGAATGGGGAAGAAAGAGGCGGTGACCTTGGTTTTGGTTTCGATCTGAACATCGAGAGAGGAGAGACGAGTAGAGAGAGGGGCGGCGAGCCATTCACCGGCGCACGGGTTGAGGAGGCGGAGACCAGGTTCGGCAATCCGATCGAAGCGACCCCATCTCTCGACGATGCCGACGCTTGCTTGCCCTACACACCCACCAAATATGCAGAAACTATTCCCCATTTCACTCGGCCGGCATTGATTCTTTGTCCGGTGTCGTTCAATTGCAATATCAGCAAGTAGCAGAGGAAATGCACGACAAGGTAATGTACCAGAAAACTTAAGTACGCGGGAAATTAGGCCTTACCTTAGGGGTATTGTTGTCTTTAAGCCTATTGTGTCAAACACACACCGTTAACTAACGAAAGCTAGCAAAAAAAAAAAAGGGTCAAGTTTACTTTTTAACGGCGTCGAAACGTATATCTTTAAAAAGTATCCGTCATTTTTGGTGTCAGCAAAATGTATTGGTGAAAATTTTTTCCGTTTGCAATCCGTTAAATTTGACAATTTTCAAATAAATATTTTTGAAATCTACAAAATACCTCTCTCCGAAAGTAAACCTTAAACTATTCAAACCATAAATAATGAACCCTACACTACCCTCTCCCATAAAACTACTATCTCCCTCGAAACAAACCCTAAAATCCTACTCTTAAGTCG
>JAYMSW010005359.1:0-10103 GCA_036897725.1 Erodium texanum
TGCCCTCTCCAGCACCGGCATCGCCCTCAACCACGTCCCCGCCGGTACTTGATTTGATCTCTTTTTTTGTTATTGTTGTAACGATTGATTATGAGTTTTGCTTGAATTGGATCGGATTGCGTTGATGCGATCGGTTCTGTGAGTTTTTGATGAGCTGGTTTACTCGATTCACTAGAATCTGCTGTTGATTTTGCTTGAAATGGTGCTGATCGAATTGCTTTGATTTGATGGATTCTTTTGGTTTTGTTCTTGTCGATGATGAGCTGATCTACTTGATTAGCTAGAATTGCTATTGTTTTTGATTGAAATGGTGTTGATCGGAGGATTAATTTCAGATTTGTTGATGATCTGGTTGTGATTTGGTGATTTCAGTTGACTTAAGACTTGATTACTTCCTGATTATGATTGATTATGTTCTTGTTGGGCTGGGGTTAACTTGTCTTACTTTGAATTTTACAATCTCATAACATAACCAATCTTTCTAATTAATGTTGATGAGCTAATCTGCTTGATTAACTGGAATGTGACGTTGATTGTACTTGAAGTTGTGCTGATTGGTTGATTGTACTTGAAATTGTGCTGATTGGATGATTAATTTCAGATTTGTTGATGATCTGGTTGTGATTTGGTGATTTCAGTTGACTTAAGACTTGATCAGTTCCTGCTTATGATTGATTATGGGTTGAACTTGTCCTGCTTTGAATTTTACAGTCTCATAGCATAACCACTTTCGTATTAATGTTCAAATTGGATCTTGCAATGCTATCAGGTGTTAAAGATGCGAGTGACAAGAAAATTCTTGTGGACATGTTGTTCTGGGCGGTGGACAATCCTGCACCCGCCAATTACTTGTTGATTTCCGGTGACCGGGACTTCTCTAACGCCCTGCACCAGCTGCGCATGAGGAGGTATAATATTCTCGTAGCACAACCTCACAAAGCATCTGCGCCCTTACTTGCTGCTGCTAAGAGCGTTTGGCTTTGGACAAGCCTTGTGGTTGGAGGACCGCCACTAACGAATGGTGAATCACTACAACTGGTTAACAACAACTTTGTATCAAGTGCTGACACCTTACAGGTTCCGGTCTCCGACTCCATGCATTTCAGACAACAGGATTTCGGTTCTGAGAATCCTCAATATGGAAATGAGAAGTTTCCTAGTACAGCAAGGTCAGTTGATCCTAAGTATAAGGGAAAACCAGTTCGAAGAAACCCGGGTCAAGCAAATGGGCCAAGACAGTTTGGTGCACCAGGTGGAATTGAAGATCATAACCACTTTAATCCCACCAGGTACGGTAACTTCAATCCCAGAGGTAATGGAGGTGCCCCAAATTATGTTCCTGGAAATCCTGATCCTTCATGGAGTGGTAACAATAATTTCCAGAGCAATTACCAAAATCAATACCCCCAGCCTATGAGGCCAAACACTTTTGCTTCTCGACCCACATTTGCTCCTAAACCTAACATCTACCCATCTCCTTCAATGCCTCCTCATAGGCCTGCTGGACCCAGCTACACCTCTGGCCCGTCTACAAATGTTCTTGATATTGGCGCACAAAGTATCCTTGGAAATCCAAACAGTGTTCAGAATCCATCTTTTCAACATCGCAACGGTGAGATAAAACAATCTTCTACAAATGAGTCTACAATCCCTGTAAGTACTATTGATTCCCAAAATGGACATGTGGTGCACAACATGCCACCATCGTTTCGCCCTATACTGAACAATAGAAGTTTTCATGGTTCAAGATATTCCCCACCACCACCACCATTGTCTTCAGAATTGGGTGCTGCGAATATTCATGCTAATGGCGTATGGGGGACAGCAGGATGTCCAAAACCTTCTGAATACGTCCAAAGCCTTATAGGTGTTATCCTACTGGCCCTGAACACACTGAAATATGAGAAAATTTCGCCAACTGAAGCTAATATAACTGATTGTGTTCGGTATGGAAACCCCAAGCAACGGAATACTGATGTCAAAAAAGCCCTGGATAGTGCCATTGAACAGCAGATGATAGTGAAGCAGAATTTGGGTTCTGTGCAGCTCTATATTGGTAAGAACGACAAATTATGGAAGTGTGTGAACCCTATTGGAGGTAGCCCTAAGCAGTACCCAAAAGCAACATGGGATGATCTTGAAAACTTTCTTGCATCTCCTATTGGAAGGTCTGCAATAATGGCCTCACAATGCAGGTAAAACTTGTTTACTCCAGGCTTATTTTTGCCTCCTTGATTTGTCTTAAAGATATCTTGCTTATAGTTCTGTGTATGTTGTAAAGGTATGAGGCAGCTGCCATTTTAAAGAGTATGTGCTTGAAAGATCTTGCTTTGGGAAATATACTTCATATCTTGAACATGGTTGTTACTATAAAGAAATGGATCACACACCACCCGTCAGGTTGGCAACCAATCACCATAGTTGTTGCAGAGGCCAACACTGAATTAGTTCATGTGGCTGAATTAGGGTCTGTGACCGAATCAGGGGCTGAGGTTGAGGTTGAGGCTGAAGCTGAGGCTGTAGCTGTAGCTGAGACATAAGTTCAACAAAGGCTTCCAAGTCAGGTAAACACCATGTAAATATTTGAAGAGGTTCAAGATCTATTAGTGGTTGGGTTTAAGAGTAGTAGATGTTTGAAGAGAGGTTATGGAGAACTATAGAGTAAGTAGCCGGGTGATATGGACAATGAGAACTTATAAGTACCTTAGAGATGTTGCTGAATTCATAGTTGCTATCTTGCCCTGCTTTGTGCCTGTCATAGGACGGGGTTTGCTTTGGGAAGTGTGGGTTTTTGTCAGTTCAATGGTCACATAACCCCACATCATGCTTTCTAGAAGAAACGATTGCTTGGAAAAGTCGACCATTTTTATGCTTCGGGCATATGAGTTTCAGTCTCCAATGAAGTTATCTACTCATCTGCTACGCCATTCATGTACTGCATTGGAGAAGCACATTATCTTTAGTAGTTACCTTAAACTGTTCATGGAATTAGTATTGGAGTACATCTGGATCACACTGGTACATATATTATCGCTGTTGGTTACATCTTCAAGGTACAAGGAAGAAGTTTGACATTTGATGAAGAAAGATGCATGCAAGTTATGCTTAAAGTTACAAGGTTATTTACAGATGAGCAATTACATAAACTTCAAACTTCTCACGGAATCTGACAAATACTCATGATTATATTGTATCAAGCGAGAGTGGAAGAAATCAAGGTAATCCTCTTCGTACTTCACATTTCAGTATGTTCTTGCACATTCGTTCCAATGAAGTCATATCGAATGTGTCTCGGGTCAAGCCTTGATATGATCATCACTAGCTGGCATCTCTATAGTATAACTTACTACCATCTCTTTGTTGTTATTATGTTTTAAGTCTTAAACAGTTGTATAATTTGTATGCATAGCTGAGGTACATGAACCTGTATATGTTGCCTCAGTTCATGCTTGACTTGAGTTTACAAACTCCTCTTTCCTATAAACTATTGAATCTCTGGCTTTTGATGTTGAATCTATCCCCTCTTTGTATTTTGGATTTGGCTCTTTGTTATTAGTTGTTACCAATTCAAGCCTTGGCATAGAAAAATATGATGCTTGGGGATGTTTTATCTTGTTTCAAACCCTGAAACCCTAACATTTCCCATATATTAAATTTAGAAAATGATCTTAATATATGAACAGGTGGTCAAAAGTTCGGATCAAGATGATGATATAAATCTTTACATTTGAGAGAAAAAAAAATTGGTATGTTGCATCATAATATTTATCAAATCCTTAAAAAGTTCGATCATAAACACATTATGTAATTATGTGTATAATGATACCTCCTAAGGCTTTACAAAAGAGGTCCTTACTCCTTCCAACAACTTCATATCACACTGAAGCGATAAGTACAAGTCCATCTGTGTTAAGCTAGCGCTAAAGAGATGGCGCCAGTATTGGTGACGTTAACGCAACATTGGTTCTCTGTAGGGAGTTGATGTCGCGGATTGCAAACCATTCAACGGCCGCCCCATCCGTGAGCGAGGGACAACTTTTTCCCCAATATATTTCAAACTTTAACGCCGACCCCAATGTCATCCTCGCCAAACTGTAAGCTTGATGCTAATAACAATATGTTTCATTTGATCATCGACCTGTCAACGATAATACCGGCGACCTAATAGAGCTGTTCTAACCTTTCAAATGGAACAACCATGTAATAGTAAATGGGGCTCGAAGCATCATGCTCAAGTGAATGACAAAACTACCCTCGTGTCAAGTCAGTAATTACAATGATACCATCGTAGTATCTACCCCTTGAAACCTCCAAAATTCTGTGTGACCAAAACCCCTGCGACTGGAAAATACCCGTGAACAACACAGCCTAAAACGCCCCAGAAATCCAGAGAAATCATCGTCTTCCTCCGCTTCCGCCGCAAAAATCATCATTATGGGTTCGATTCTGTAACTCTCTTCTCGAATCAGTCACTGTGCTTCGGAGCATCTTCTCAGGTCAGTGAGCAATCCCAAAATCTATCTCTACACTTTAATGAACTATTCGTGAACTAGTTTTGTTGTTCATGAGCTCCTTCAATGGCCGCAAAGCTCGCGTTTTTGGCGTTCCCCCAAAAAATCCCCAAGTGGGTCAATCTCAGCGCATTCATTTCTTCACTCCCATGCCCGAATCACATCGAGAATTTCCTAGAAGAGAGTCACAACCCACCTAACAAATTTGATTTTGAGGCAAGTGTTCAGTTCCTGAGGAACAAGCTTGTTCCGGAGAATCTGATCCGGGTTCTGGATAATTCCAGTGATTTAAACTCTGATGTGAAGGTGTTCAAATGGGCTTATGCCCAGAAAAAGTTCCACCACACTGCTGATACTTGTTGTAGGATGATTTTGAAGCTGGGTTTAGTTGGAAATAGTGTGGAAATGAAGGGGTTTTGGCAGAATATGGTGAACGATAGGTGCTCTGGTGCTGAGGAAGCTGCTGTTTCCTTGATTGATTCATTTGTTGAACATGGCAAGCTGAAGGAGGCTGTTTGGGTTCTCGAAAATATGGGTTTGAGTGGCTTTAAGCCATCGTTATATGCTTTCAATGTGGTATTGGGTGCTCTTGTGGAGGACAAGAGAGAGTTTTGTGATGTTTTGTTTGTGTATAAGGAAATGGTGAAAGTAGGACTTGTGCCTAATGTTGATACTTTGAATAGTTTGTTAGAGGCTTTGTTCGAGGCTAATCTTGTAGAGTCTGCTTTGAATCAGTATAGGAGGATGAACAGGAAGGGTTGTAGGCCTAATTGTAGGACATTTGAAGTACTTCTAAAGGGACTTATCCTAAAGAATAGAATAAACGAAGCCGATATAGTTTTGGCTGAAATGTTTGAACTTGGGTGTGAAACAGATTCGACTTTCTACACCTCGGTGATACCTCTATTTTGCAGGGAAAATAAACTAGAGGACGGATTAAGGTTGTTTAGAATGATGAGAGACTCAGAATTTGTACCTGATTCGGTTATTTATGGGGTCTTGATTCAGTGTTTATGTGATAACCTTCGATTAGATGATGCTAATAAGCTTCTGGAGGAGATGATAGAGAGTGGCATAACGCCAAATGATGAAACTTTTAGAGATATAATCGATGTGCTCTGCAAGATAGGGAAATTAAACGAAGCTTTGAAGTTCTTGGAAGATAAACGAGTTCTTGGAACTGCTCCGCACAATGCATTGCTTAAAGGGTGCTGCAATACTGATGATTTTTTCATGGCAAAAGGTATATTCGATAAAATGGTTGAGAAGAACATAACCGACTCTACTTCTTGGAACATTCTGATCCGATGGCTCTGTGAGAATTTGCAGATCAAGAGAGCTTTCGAGCTTCTTGCTAGAATGTTTAGGTCTTTGTTTGTTCCTGACTGTGCCATATACTCAGCTCTAGTTCTTGGCCTCTGTAAGTTGAGCAAATCTGAGGAAGCCCTAAAGCTTTTCCATCAGATTTGTGCCAAAGAATGGGTTTTGGATTCAATGTCTTACTCCGAACTAATCAAAGGCCTTTGCCGGGTCAAAAAGGTTCAGGAAGCTGTTGAAGTTTTTCACTACATGTCTAAGTACAAAACCTCTCTCCTATCTTCATCATTCAATAAGCTGATAGAAAGTGTATGTGACTCGGCAAAGGTTGAAGAAGCGATCAGGCTATGCAATTCTGGCACATCTTCTGATCTTACAACTTACACCACCATCATGCTAAAGTTGTCTGAGCCAGACAAGGCTAAACATATCTTAGCCATCCTTGCACGAATCTTGGTAGAGGGTTACACCTTAGATGTTCAAGCTTTCTGTGTCCTCATAGAGAGCTTGAGCTCACAAACCTGTGTAAAAGATTGTGCTAACCTTTTCAATTTGATGGTGAAAGATGGTTTAGTCCCTGACTTGAAAACATTGTTTAAGTTATTGTCATGCTTGGCTAACTATTCTCAGTTGTGCATGGTTTCAAGTGCTATTGATGCCATTGTTTCTGATTCTGATTCAATGAGTCCTGAAATATTGAACTTGTTGATCATTGGCCTATGGAAAGAGGGTGATAGGGACAAGGCTTGCCGGTTGTTGGATCACATGTTGGAGAAGGGTTGGGTTCCCGATAGTAGGACTCATGGATTACTGATTGGGACTGAGGAAATTGATAGGATACGTCCAGTGCATGAAAAGTCAACTGTTCAAGACAATGTTAGCGACATACTCGCTGAGGGTCTTGAGAAAGTGTGATACACATGCTGTTCTGCAACTAAGATTGGACAACGGGTAACATTATTTTTACACGCTCTTTTATATTCTGAATTAGCTTTACACAAACCTTAGGAAATGGCAAAGATATGATGCATTGAGTTTAGCACTCTGTTTCTTTTATGTTTTGTTGTGATTTCCTTTTTTCATAGCTTAACTTCATGTTGATATGGTTCGAGTTTCACACAAGGCAGACGGAGTAACTATATATATTTGTGGTTAAAGGAAAAAAAAGGCAAAGAATATACATACTGCCTCTTTGATCGATTTCTGTTGATTCTTTTTAAGTATTTTTGTTGATCTTTTTTTCAACGCTGTACGCGCTTTGAATGAAATTTGCTAGGCAAAGCATTAAAGTGTAGCCTTTTAAGAGCTCAATAAACAAGCATGAAGCACGTGAATTTGATTGATACTGATTTCATATTTTCCTCTACACTTGTTATGAACGATACTTCACTTATACTGATCAGGTGAACTCTCTTTCTTTCAAAGCAGGAACAATATGTCGCGGAAGGGGATTGTAGAATATGCATTATAGAAAAACTAAGAGATCTTTAGCATGAGCAAGGTACACTTTGATTAAACTGTGTACGCTGGGATCATTTCTCTTTCCTTGCTTGTGGGTTTTCTTAGTTACACATGAAAAACCAAGGAAAATAGATCGAATAACAATATAGCTACTTACTCTTGCATTTAGACCGAATATGAAGAGAAGTTGTGAAAGAACTTGCTGATTTATTTAGTTGCTGAAACTGGATGATTGTAAGTTTAGGATCTGAATCGTAATGAGAAGTGACCGAAACAGAATATTTGATCGTCCAAGAACTATAACTTAATTGTAGTAAATTGTTGTTGAAGGCATGAATAATTATTAGGTACATCAAGCATATTTATGAACAAAACTCTTGAATCAAGTTGATTGAACTCATTTTGTTTTACGCTCATGTATGTTCAGAGTACTCCAAAGTTGTAGCAGCATCGCCTTTCAACCCGTGCTGTAAAGTCGAGAAGGCCTTACAAGGAAGGCGAAGATCTGTGACCAAAGTTTTGCATCTTATACAATGATAAATGTTAATGTAATTGGAAAATTATTGACTGTACATTTCACAAAGATGTTCACACAACATATGTGATCAAGATTCTTTTGTCCATGGCGATTTGGACAAAATGAATAGAAAGCTGTATATTATGATTGTCTACAAAATTAGCTGAATTGGATATAAGATTCGTAATAATATACTAGGATTTATTTTTAATTACGAGGAATTCATATATTATCCTATTGAGAGGATTGAGAATAACATTTTCAGGATTTTTTTACTTGTGATTAATTTTTTTTAGATGAATAAAACAAGCTTTCATAATATAATTTAATGTGACATTTAACCTGTTTTTACAAAGATTTGGTCGAATATGTCTAATTAATAACTTAAATATACGCTTTTATATCTTTGTGATTTTTTTTATTTATCTAATTGATGATTTTTAATAGTTATAATGTCTACGCAAGCATAAGTCATCCTTCTATATTTGGTGGAAGATAAATAACTTTTCAATGTCACTTACCCTATTTTCATGACTCGCCTGATGTGAAAAAGGTTTTACTTTTATGTGTGTTATTAGGACATGTCCGACCAAGTATTGGAAAGAGTCGTTGATGGAGGATTGTGATATTAGTTAATTCTGTTATTTGAGAGTTGTTAATGTTTAGAGTGCAATGAAAAATAAGGTTACGAATTGTTTTTTTTTTTATTAATCTGAAATTCAAATTCAGATTAAATTTTAATTCATATTACATTCAAATAAAACTAATCCTTCATGGAGTTCAGATTCGAATGTATCATAAATTATTCATTTTCCTTATGGAGTTTAAATTCAAACTTAATTTAATATTAAAATTGTCCTTTTGTCACGTTCATTATAGTGTTCCCCCTCTATATAATACACATCATCATCTGATGTATTTTCATCTCACACCAAATATCTATCTTCCCATTCTTCAGATATTCCATTGTCCACTATAAAATCATGTTCGGAAATCCTCATTCGCCTCCAGACTTCGATGAACCTTGACCGTATAACTTCGATTCTTCCGCCAGAGTATTAGCTAGCTAGTACAAATGGTCTCTACCCTAGACTCTCCTTGTCTTGACCTCCCTAACGACCCTAACGGTCGCAAATACGATCGACACGGGTCCTTTCCTCTTCCCTCACCTCCAATTGAAGAGGACCTGACTCCTCCTTTGCCTCCTCCTTAAGAACCTGAGCCCACCAGTAGTCCAAAGATTCAGCCTCCAAGTGAGGACGAACCAGAGCCTCTCATTGAGGAAGAAGCTCCCCTTGGGTACTATGCGGATGATAATCTGTCCGATGATTCTGATGAATGATCAGACATATAATTCTATGTATTTCTCTATATGTCATTCGGCTACATGCCCAAGACCACAATTTTGAATCTGTGTTGGTATTCAGTATATTATGTACTTTGATATTTCGTTTAATTGAAATCTGCTTTCATTTCAACTACAACCGAAATAAATTGAAATACAAGACAGGTACATTGAAACTAAAGACAAGTACTAAAACACAACACAAATATAGAAACACATTAACCCTCAGATTGATTGTGGCATTTCCAAATGTGCTCAATTAGATATTTCTTCATTAGTTGGTGAAGTATTTGATCGCGGGTGTTGAGTAAGTTCACATTCCATGAGTCGTTGAAATCAGGCGTGGTGGAGTCCATTAAGGCATCTCCTTATCCTGCATGTCCTTGAACTTTTGTATCTCCTATACTTAACGAAGTTCATAGTCAACGATCATGTTGTGCAAAATCACACAAGTTTCCATTATCTCTCCCCTTTTATGTCGGGTCGGGAATGATGTGCCAACGCGCCTGCAGAACTCTGAACGCTTTTTCCACGACATTACTTGTACTTTCTTGTCTTTTCGCAAACTCCCTGTGCTTCCCATGAGTGGGCTTGAGATCTTTTCCACAAACGGACTCCACTGCCGGTAAATGCCATCAACCAAATAATATGGATGAGTGTAGGAATTTTCGTTTACCTCATGCTCAACAGTAGGTTGCTCGCCCTCAAGGACCTGGAGGAACATCGACGAATTATTGAGCATGTTGATGTCATTATTTGCGCCCGCAGTACGGAAGTAGCAATGTCATATCCACAGATCGCGTGAAGCAACAGGCTCAAGCATGACAGTTGGGACTCCCTGATCACCATGTTTGAATTGGCCTTTCCATGCAACAGGGCAGTTCTTCCATTGTAGTGCATGAAATCAAGACTTCCTATCATGTCCGAAAAGCCTCGTCTCTCGCTCATCTTC